>VWYH01009503.1:133780-260773 GCA_013399365.1 Pampusana beccarii | reverse complement strand
AAAAAAAAAAAAAAAAGCCCCGCGATGCAAGCGGAAGGCAGGCGGGGAGTAACGCTGCTGCCGTGCAGGCCCGGCGCCGCGCCTCCCTAAATCTCCTGCAAGCCTCTCTCTGCATGGGAAGGCTGGGGGCAGGGGGGGAACCCCTGGAGCACAGATTGCTATGGCACTGGGTTGAATTTGGGGTGCACCCATCCTCCCCGGGCTGCGCAGCGCGGGGCCGAGGGAGGCACGGCGGTGGTTGGGCACAATGGCGTCGCTGCTCGGGAGAGCAAAGGCTCGCACACACAAACCCCGGCAGGGTTCAGTCACGGGTGTTTAAACCACCTCTGCTCCTAGGGTTGTGGAGCACCTGTTTCTGAACGCTGGACGTGTTACGGTAAAACAGAGAGCGAGCTCAGGCCTGTAGTCAGCACCGAAGTCGGTGTGACCCCTGCGTACGCTGTGAGCCGTGTTCTGGGTAATGGCAGCGGCTGGCAAACCACCTGCATTTTCTTTCCTTGATTTTTATACTTTGAAAAGGCAGATCCTGTAAGTCTACATCATGCTCCCGCTAAATTCAGGGGACTTTTTACATATTGGGTTTAACTCGCGAAAGTATTTCCACAACTAGGCCTCACCAAGAAACTCCCTGGTAGCTCAGGCTTAAGTGCCTCTTGAGCTCAAGATCAGTTATTACATACACGCTGTTAATATCCCAAACTGCTGAAACGCCACAGCACCTGCACAGTGACCAGAGAATGTCCCAGGAGCACCCCAAGTCAAGTTTACCTCTTCTGTGTTGTGCTTTGCACCACCTATTTTAATAACAAGTTACAACGTTCTCGATACACATGTAACTAGCACAGTGGAGTTCATGAAGGGAATAGGTAGCAGGGCTGAAACAAAATTGTTTTTTGCAGCTGCCTCTGTTCAGCCTTAATATTAGCATTTACACTTTCATTTTTCCTCATTTAAATATAATAAAAGGGAAAATTGCCTTTGCTTAATATTGTTACTAATCAAGTTTTGCTATTTCAGTTTTTATAAGGAGATGAAGTCAGGGAGAAGTTAGTGTCCACCTTGTCTGTTACTGAACTCTCTGCTGTCAACAGCACCTTATTTTAAACGGTGAGACCATCTGTTGCAACTGGAAAAAAAAAAGAGTTGGGGGAAAAAAGAAATCCATCTTGGAATATAGTACCTTCCAAGTGGCATTTTAAGAAGCCTGAAGTTGAAAGCCTTTTATTTTTTTTTAACCCAAGCTACTCAAGATGCTTTCTGGCTTGGCTAGAAAGACAAGTTGGTTTCATGTTTCTGTTTTGGAATTGTTTTGAACTGCTTTGAGGCTAAATTCTTACCTGTCTTAAGTATACTGTCTCCTCAGTGAGCAGACTACATTACTGATACATATTTTTGGTAGACTTGAAAAGCACTGTGTGCAGCTTGATTGTTGTCTATGTTTTGCCATTCATTTTGAAGCGAGACTCTTCTGATTGATGTGGGGAAGTGTTTGAAAGGATGAAGGGTATGGCATAGCTACCCAAGATGCTACTTGCAATTATTCCATACCTCAGCTAACAGGGAGATTTTTACTTGTGATTGTCACACTTTTAAAAGTGAATTAGTTAATCAAATTGCTATTTTTGGAATGCACTTAAAGGAGCATTAAAATGCATTAATTTCATTAAAATAAATAAGCAGATAGGCAATAAAACAAGTATTAGTCAAATAAGCAAGATCTCACCTATGGAGCCAAATTCAGCCCTAGCGAAATCAACTGAATTGTGCTTGTCTGCAGCATATTTAATTTGGCCTCTGCAGTCACACAACTGACACTTTATTTGGTTGTCAAAGGTGTGCATATTAAAAATGTGTGAGCCATGCTGCTTCTCCAATGTGATTAACCTCTGAAGTTAAATTCACCTGTTTTCCATTTAGCTCAGCTGCACAGTCCTATCGCATATGCAATTTTTGGTGTGCGTACACACCAGAGATGCAGAGAGGCATTCCCAACCCTGGTATTAGTCTAAGGGACGTGAGTTGTATCTGAAGTGATGGTGTGATGAGGTGGATTTCAGCAGAGGCTGTTCACAATCAACTGCATATATGCTTCAGTTAATAGGCTGTACTGAAGTCTCTGCTACCATCTTTCATTACTGCTGTTACTCATGCCAGTGACAGTAAAGGAAATGTTGGTATGTCTGTAATCACACGTTCATTTGCTATGTAGATAGATCCTGAGAGCCTCTCAGCCCAGGAAAATTATGCTGGAATAAGGTCGGATGTGAGTGTAAAGCAGAACTGTGTTCAGATAGCTTATTCGTTCTGGAGTGACCGAGTTGTTTCCTGGTTTCACTTAATCCACTTTCAAAGTGGATTAAGATAATCCAAGAAAGTTAGTTCTTATACTGGCATAATATTTGTCTACACATGGTTTTAGTCGAAAGTAATTACTGTAGTGTACTTAATAGGTGTTTTGGAATAATTTGGTGTGTAGACAAGTCCAAAGTCCCATAGGTGAAAACAACAGAATTTAGTCTTTCTGTATAACATGAGGTTAACTTAGCCCAACGTTTGACCTACTTCTTTCCCCGTGAAACATATTTAATTCATCACAGTTTTTTCTTTCTCAAAAAAACTCCACAACATCTATGTAGTTATGATCAATTCCAGGATAGCAATGCCATGTGTGCTGCACTAAAAATAAACAATTTAACCAGTATGTACTCTGAGCATGCTCTCAACTGCCTTAAAGTGGATAATAGGTTGTTTACTGGATAAAATATCAGCTTCCTATTAGTAAATATTTTGAGTGGGTTATTATAAACAAAAGGAAAATAAAAAACAAGGCTCTGCTCTGTCCTCTTAAACACCCATGATCCCTTTGTACTTTGACTGCGTACCATTCAAAGCAATAGCACCCCTTGTAATTCAACAGTATTAGTTCTCAGATGAGGAACCTCTCAGACTTGCACAGAAGGGTTTGCAGAGCAATAGGATCTTCTCTTCGGGAGGCACCTTCAGAATAGAGAACATGCAGAGATCTGAATCAGGAGGAACCTACAGCTACTCTGCTCTGAATTGGGTGTATTGTATCACTGCTGGTGTACAGGAAAGTTTGTACAGAAAGTACAATTTTTTTTGTGGCTTTGTGCCAAGCAGAAAGTTTGACAGATGTCATTCAGTCCCATTCTATGCCACAGACTTCCCTGGGAAGAGAGGTGACTTTTTGACAGGAATTAAGACTCCTGAACTTTAGACTTAGGGATGGTTGTTGGGGTTTTTTCAGGGAAGGGGAAAAAGACCTGAAACAAAAGAAAAAACAAACAAACAAAACCTAGATGAGAAAGAAATTCTATAAGGTCAGCCAGTTTTGGTTTTTGTTGCTGTTGTTTTGTTTTTTAAAGAAACAGGAATATAAAAGCTAAGTGATACAGATTGCTGACCCTTTAAACACTGACATGGGCAAAGCCAGTAAGCGATATGAAGATTAAAAAAACCCAACTCCTACTTTGTGTGAAAGGCTGTAATGTGGGAGAGCAGAGGGTATACAGGGATCGTTCCTTATGCAGATGACGTAGCTCTGCTACTCTGTGTAACAGGCAACGATGCCGCACGTAAATTTCTCATTCCTAAAGTGGGTTTGTGATTAGCACCATGGCTTTGTTCTCCTGTGCTGGTCTTGGTCGAGGATATAGGGAATGGATTTCATGTACGCCTCCCTCACACCAAACCTCCTCATTTAAGTAAGAAGCTTTCTGGTAAGAAAGTAAGCATTTACTCAAGAAGGTAAAACACAGGTAAACATAAAACAAGAAATCAAGTTGTTCTTGAATTCTGTCGTGCTGGGTGACTTTGACCATGGGTCTAGTTTTGATATTACGGCTCCAACTAGACTAAGATTGAAGGCAATGAGAGTTTTGGACCATATAGGAGCATGCCTGGCCTGAAATCCTACTTGTATAAACAATTGGATCAGATTGTTTTACCCTCTGCTTCCACTGAGAGGTCTCTGAATGTTGGAACCACCTGCAGCGGTGGAGTATCCTGGCTCTTCCCCACTCCTGCCATTGCATGGGAATTACTCACCCAGTGAGGAACATGTCTTTAAATCTCCGAGACGGTGGCACAACACACGCCAAAAGGAAATCTCAGTGTACGGCCAGTGCAATGAAATGAAAGATCCTCTATGGGAATTGGTTAGTAGTGCCAATGTTTAATATTTGTCATAACAACCGCTGACTGTTTTGGTTTTTGTTCTAACAATGTGAATTATGCATTAAACATTAATACAAGTGAGTGTACTTTTCTTTTGATCTTCAAGCATTATCATTTCTAATGAGAGTTTATACATGAACATTGAAACAAATCCCTGAGTCATGTGAATTTACATTGGTTTTACTCTGTGGGAAAGACATCCCGCATGGGTTACTCATGTCTGTAAAACATAACATAAGTCAGAAGAAAAAAATGAGCTTGCATTTGGCTCTTGGAACATAAATATCTACATAGACATTTGGCTTGTACGCTAGCGGTAATGCAATGTTAAAAAGTTAATTTATCAGAGATTCGGGGTGGGGCCCTCACCTAGTATGGGATCCAAGTCTGCTCAGAATAAGCAAGCTCACCTCTTAGCTTCTGCAATCTGTCTTCTAACAAGAATCAAGCCTACTGTCAGAGGAATTTGAACTAAGAAGTAGCAAAGGGATCAGAATTTGGCTTGCCTGATATAGACAAAAGTTGCCAAACTGCCATCAGCAAGTAATAATATTGCGTATACGTAGCAGACAAAACTGTACAGTGCTAAGTGGCACATTTCCAGATGCCCTTGACAGCTGGCTGCGGTGCAAGGCTGACCCAGTCCGGACCAACTCTAGAACCTGCTCGGCCATATCTGACATCTGCTCCTCTCATTTTAACATCAGTCACAAACATTGCATTCCAACCAAAAACAAAACAAAACAAAAACAGACACTACTGCCAAGACAGTTATTTGAAATACAAACAGAATTTAAACCCTTTCCTTTTCACGTGCTACACAAATATTAAAATAACCAATGATTTAGCAGCCTGCGCTTAAACAACCATGCTTATGTTCAAAGTACGTACAATGTGCTGGGGAAAGTACAGGTACAAACCAGTGTGTGATGGGCCTGATTCCTGGATGTGAAGATAGTGAGTACAAGATTTCCAAAATGCCTCTTGCCTTTCCAAAACAGATCCCAAAGCCAAAGGCTACAGAAGAGTGATGGCTGCCAATAAAGTATTATGTTTAGTAGCAGATAGACTCTGTCTATGGTTCAGGTCACATCTCAGAAATTCTCAAAAGCCCATTAATGTGTTTTATTCTTAATGTATAAGTGCTAAAGGAGCCCTGGAAGCCAGAGATCCAGGATTGCCCCACATAATTCGATGTTCTTACAGGAGGCTACAGTCATGCTCCTTGCTGCTTCTTTTTTGTGGCCTGAATAACCTTAAACACTGATGGTAGGGCTTCAAAAAGAAGATAAGCAGCAGCCTATACATAGAATATAGACTGGACGAAGAGATAACATGAAACCTTTCATCCCCGAACTTGAATTCTTTAGCTGATATGTTTTATATAAAGAGAGAGGAACTGGTACTATTGCAGTTGAGAAGAAAGTACCTGTGACACTCTGTTATGAAATCCCAACACTGTTTGTATGAATTAAGTCTTCCCTGAGCTTGCAGAACTTCACCTGGCATGTAAAGTCAAAAGACAAATAGATCAATATCACATCTTAAACTACTTTGGACTGAAGGACTTCAACTGCCTCAACTCCATCTAGACCCTGCTTGAACCACATTGACATTATCCAGCCTTGAAAGTTCAGTGAGTCTTCTGACTTTTCGAAATGCATAAGTACATCCCCAGGCACACACAAAAAGCTGTACTTGCAAAGTGCGACTGACATGGGTAGAAAACAGCGTACAGAAGCATGTAGGGAGGACTTTCTTGGCATCACTCAGGGTGAGAAAGCCTGTTGGACCATGGGTTCCCAGGCTGTGTTCACAACCCTGTAATGCCAGCCGGAAACACTCTCTGTAGTTTAGCTCATTTGGTGTGTGTTAAAGATGGTTGTTTCTAGAACCGTAAGTGAAATGTGCTGATACTGAACCCATCGTTCCTCTTGTATCTGCCAGCCTCTAGCAGGTGACCAAGAGGCTGATGGGAAGGAGAGTCCCCCAGGTTTAATCCACTTGTTCATGATGGAAAAAGATGAGAAAAGTGAAAAGACGTTATTCCACAGACCAATGCAGTTACTTACATTTAACTGCTTACCCTCAGTCGGAACCCTGAATTCCGTGACTATATATGAATGTCATGGTATGGTGAAGCCTTGTTCAGTAGTTAGCTGGTCAGAGCCACAAACCAGTGAAAGCTGACAGCTCTCACAAAATCAGTGGAGTCATACCAATCTGTACTAGCTGGGTATCTATCTTCGATTTCTAATAGAAAATGAGAAATCACATTTTTCATTATATTTTAGTCATATGCAGCAATAGCAATAAAATAAAAAGTTGTAAATAGCTTTATAGCCAAGACAGAAACTGAACCAATGCAAAATCTTTAGCAATGAAATCCTATAACCACATTATTTCAACGTACTTCAGTGTCGGAGCCATGTAGATTACCACTTAACTTCAGGGCAACAAAGTAAGCTCTCTTTCTTGCCTCTGTCTTTTCCGTCACCATTAGTGTTACAACCTTCCCATCCTCCTCATGAGCTCGTCTCCCGGTACCACCCCCAAGGAGAGGGGGAGAAGTTACATGATGGGTGTTTTTCTGTGGGCGGATGCCTAAACGTGAAGGGAAACAATTGAATTTTAATGACAATTTTGAGGCTCTTGAAGTTAATTTCTGGGTAGCACAGAAATTAGTGGGGCTTGCTGCTGCCAGGAGCCACGTGCTTTTGTCTGCTGACGTTAGCAGGATTATGAGTGCTCAACTTTTTGCAGAAATAAGTCCCAAAATACCACCAGGTCCTTCTCTCATGCCACAGAAGGCTGGGCAAGAGGCCTGCAGCAGTCAGGCCCAACCAAGTTGCCGCAGTGTCAACGCAGAGCAATTTCTACAAAAATTAGGGTAACTGCTCCAGGTTTATGCTACCAGAGATGTGTTCTCGTTAGGTATTTACAGCATAGTAGCATTGTTCAGGGTAAGAAGGCAATTTTATTAGGTGCTGTACAAAACATTTCATCAGATAAAGTTCCTGCATCCCCAAAAACCCTATGAAAAAAAATTGCAAAGGGAGTGCGGCAAACAACAGGATATCCTGGGAAGAAAGAACGCCAGTAATTGCAGCAAAGGCAGCCAGCTAAGGAGGCTTTTCCTACACACAGGGTAATGATAATTCTGCCAAGGAGGTAAGTTGTTTATTTCCTTTGTAGCTATGATATTTCCATTGTGTTACTGAATCACACTTAGTTAATAGCTTACAAACGTGAAGTTTGTAAAGCTTTAGAAACCTTGTTGTATCTAAGACAATATGTCCTGGTTTATCTAAACCTCTATTAAAAATTTGTAATCTGGTAGGTTTTGGTTGGGTTTGTTTGTTGTTGGTGTCAAGGTTTAGGTTGAGCACAGTGTCCAAAAAACATGCAGGCAAAAATTCAGAAAAGTACAGTTACTTAGAAGAACTTAGCTGAAAGGAAAAATTAACTGAAAGAGAACTAGTCTTGTTTTTAACAAAACCAGGACAGTTGTTTTTTTATAAATAAGTTTAGTAAAGGAGGGGTAATTTTTGATCTTGTTTTTGTCTTCTTAGAAGATTCAGGAAGGAATACAGAGGATAGTCCCCAAATCTGTATATTTCTACTTGTATATAATGAAATAGAAAATAAAAGATGCTTCAAAATAGTGCCAGTCATTTAATCTGCTCTGTAGTTGGGTGGCAGAGCTTAAACCATTTTCACCAAAACAAAGAGACCCACTGCAGAGTACTGTCTTTTCAGTTGGGAGCTAGATAATCACAGCCCCGAACAGGTCACAGAAGGGTTCAGCCTTCCCTGTGTTACCCCTCTGCTCAGATGGCAGCTCCAAACAAAACAAAAAACAAAAAACCCCAAAACAATTAAAAAAACCCAAACCAAGCAAACAACAACAACAAAAAAACCCACAACAAACAAAAGAAAAAGAAGAAGAAGAAGAAAAGAAGAAGAAGGAAGAGAGGACAGACGCAGCCACCTGCCGTTGCCACCTTGCCCAGGGGAAGAGGGAGCTGGTGTCCGGCCAGCTGTGGCAGGACCCAAGCCCAGGCTGCCAAATGGGCTCCCAACAGGAAGAGCAGGGAGAAGCGAACGTCAGGGAGCTGCTTCCCTTGCAAACATCTCCATGTCCCCCTTCGCTTTCTCCCATGAGACAGCTGAGAATTTCTTATTTGTCTGTTGGGTGTGTTAGCGTCTGAGTCCACCTGCATGCTACCAGGCATAGAGAAAACATCACTGACAGAGACGTTCTTGAAGTTCCCTTAGACTGAAGCTAGTTCTTATTCTACTTACAAAAGAATTAAAAGAAACTTCAGGGAGACGGATTTTACTGATTCTGATATCAAACCAGCTTTTCCTGACTGACTAATNCATCCAAGCCATCCTGAGAACTTCAGTGATCCCCGAACTCGGTCCCCTGTGTTTATATCAGGCTTGCACACAACCTGAACAGCCACAGTCTCAGGCCCTGCTCTGAGCCCATGCGGCTTGGGTGTTCAGCTAAGACTGCAGAAAAAGCAAAACCATGGCCACAATCCAGTTAATTATTTTAATAGCTGTTAATAAAGAACCATATTCCAATCCTTACTTGTTACAGCTTGATCCATGGTAGGATACACGATATTGCCTGAACCAATTAATATTTTTTTTTGTCCTCTTTTGTATGAATAATGATTTTTGAACAGATTGGTGTATTAATTTCTAGTTGATAGGAGACTGTTGCTCCACATTCCTACCTGTGCAGATAGAATATCACATTACTATCTAAGTTACCAGAACAGTATGCTACCCAGAGTTAACATCCGGAAACAATGTCTTCAATTCCAGCAGTATATGCTGCTTCTTGAGACAATTCTTTAGGTAGAAGCCAAATGAAAATGGCCCTTCGCTATTTTCCACTATGACTCGTTTTTTCTCTCTCAGATTTACATTGTAGCAGAGCATGTACAACGTGCATTGCTAATTTTCCTCCCTGTGGCTTCAGTGCAACACATTGCTACGCAAGAGCAATTCCAACTGATTTCAGGTAATTCTGCTGATATACTTACAAATGCAGTGGTTAACATTCAATGAATGATTTGGGTACCAGAAAGACAAACAGGTCTTCTAATACTCATACAGGTGACCGTAAGATATAAGCTTTATAGATATTTAATGAACGAAGTATTGCCAATAAATGAAAGAGTGTCACAAAGCTCTTGAGGAAATGGTTGGAACAAAGTTTTAGTAGCTTATGAAGGCATCACGAAATCCATGTACTTTATGAGGCTACAGCATATACGCAGCAGGTGTGTGCAACCTGCTCTGTATTCCTGAACCCACCAACAACATATCATTGGGATCTTGGGTTTCTGGGAGTCACGTCTTTCTCTGTGCCTCAGTTTCCTTACATGAAAGTAAAGGTTACTTCTTTGATACTCACCTGATGAATAGATAAAATTCACTCATTAAATGTCAGATGTTATAATCAATCACAGGTTTACCATGTCTGTTGTACCCAAACATTTTAAACTATAGTATCAAAATAAACCACTCATAAAAGTTAGGCACAGTTGCAGAAGTTCCACATTGTGGAACACGAATCTAAGCAATTTTAGTGGATGCGATGCTAAACTTACAGATCAGATGAACTTCAATGTGGTTCTAAAGATATTAGCACTCCAATGACAACTGGTTTGGTCTGCATCTTCTGTTAGTTCAGGAAAGACCTATGCCAGTCCTATCACAGTCCCTCAACTATTTCTTTCCCACTTTGGACACTTTTTGGTGAATGCTGCTTGCTACAAAACAAACAAATAATCAAAAAAAAACCCCAAACTGCCATCATTTAAACGTTGACTCTATTGCATATTTTTCCTCTTAATGAATTTTGGTTGTGACATATTGATGAAAATTTATTTGCTAGGTAATGGGTGAGGGAACTCAGAAATAATTCAGTCACTATGGGCACTCTCACTTACATGGGTCTGGTACTGGTGATCCTTCCTTACCTAAACAGAGTTATGCTTAAGGAAGGTGGGATGCTACAGTTTCAGTAATTTCTTCATTCTACCAAGACAGACAGCTTCAGACCCATGAAGTTCCTCTTTTACTTGACACTTCCCTTAAAGCAAATTTGTCTTCTTGAGTAAATTTTTCCCTAGCTATGATGTGATACATATACACACACATCTGTATGTGTGTCATAGATATCTCTCTCTATATATATATGTCACTTATTCTATTGGATAGATGTTATCACAGATTAGAAAAATTAAAAGTATGAATGTATCTACCAAATGTATAAGATAATTTGGTATCACCCAATTTAGAAGTATTAAGTTCCATTTATTTCTATTTTTCCCTGAATACACCACCACCTCCTACCCCAGAAATATCTGATGTCAGTAGCAGCATATGTACGTGTACAGCTGCAAAATCTTTTGATTTCCATGTGTCAGTGAAAACCATAACTGGATTACCATGTTTTTTGCCATATGTAAGAGGTTCAGCCAGCCTAGAACTTTGTACTGATGCAAAGGCATCAGACGAAGAGCTCCAAGTATCCTTTGAACATGGAGGAGTCACTACACTATATCCTGTGAAAATACATAATACTTCCAACTTTTTTCAAGTGGACAAGATGAAGAAGGATGGAAGAGGGAAGAAAATTGTTCAGATAAAATCCAAGTTAGAAACAGAAAAAAGACTTTCTAATTTATGATTCAGAAGTCTGCACCATTTTCATTCCTTGTTTAAAGATCTATGTTTTTAATTCTAAATTTCAAGCGTGTTTTAGATATCTCACTCTTTTCTTGTAAACAAAAAAATATGAAATAATTAAGTAAAAAAAAAAGTTAAATAGTGATATAATTTGTTCAGAAAGTGTTGGCTGATAAGCATATGCATGGAATTACCTAGTTCAGTTCTACTTGAACGTTTTCCTAACTGGAAGAAAACGTGTAAATTCCTCAGCCATTTTAACAGTCATCATTCATGGAAGGTAAACTTAGCAACACCTCATTGGCAGCTTCCCAAGACTGACATGAATGTAAGGATTTGTATTTAATATGTAGTAATAGTAATAACAATAGTAATAACAATAATATTTATCCTGTTAATAATGGTTATCCTGTATTTGCATGAAGGAAATAGTTAAACCCAAAATATCCACTATGCCACTCATAGACACAATAGCTGTTTCCATGGCAGGGGTGCAGGAGGAGGAGAGGGAAGGGTCAAACCTCCTACTGCACAACAAGGAATATAAAAATACTAAGTAGAAGTCAGTGGAAAAAAAATAAGGCCTGGAACCATAGCTTTCAACAAAGATTGTTGCGTTATTTCTATGTATTTCTGCACAACACCACCAGAATGCTGGCTGGGATTTCCAAGCATTTCCACAATCCCAACGGTAAGAGGAAGCTATTCAAAGTCACGAGAGTTTTAGTGTTAACTGCAATGGAAACAGAACAGAGCCTTTATCTTAATCAGTTAGTTAGAATGAACTTATATTGCTATATCATCTTTTCTCCCCTCTGTGCTTAGAATCAGAGCCACTTATACATTACTGATGTACGTTCAAAAAACCCCATGCATAGGCCATAGTGTACTATTCTTGCAAGTATTTTGAGGGAGGGAGATTGCATGTATTATGCCAGTGTTGTGTCTTAGGGTCATGAGTCACTTGGAAAATACAGAGAAATACTCCTTTTTGTGCTCTGAATAAGAAGTATTTTGGGATAGAATATAAACATAGGGAAGTAGTTTTTAAACTTATTATTACTACTCTGTTTATTAAAAATAAGACAAATTTTGAAAGCATCAAATACCTAGATGGAAACAGGCCATTATCACCAGTATTTGTGGCAAATACATTTACTACATTCAGTCAACATTCTAAGCGTATTCCTATACCTACCTGCATGATGAAATGAGCCCCAGGTGTCTCCATACATGACATAACAGTAAAACAAACAACAACAAAAAAACCCCAAATGACAACAAATAATAATCTAAATTTCTATTTATTCAGCAACTGAGTCCTAGCCAACATATACCACTATTTATCATGGTTAGTGGTAATTTTACACACCTGGTAAGCACATAAGGCCCTTGTAACATCTGAAAGCCTGAGATTTGCATTATTCTGAAGACCATTTTAGTTTTTTTAAGTGTATACTGATAGAATAAAACACAGGCACTTACAAGAAATAAAAATATTTTAATATTGTTAAGACCAAAATAAACTAATAAAAGAAAAGAAATACAGTATTAAATTTGTTAACCCTCCATTCTCAACATAACACCTGCAGTTATATGCTCTCTTTTCCTTTCTGTCAAGATCTAATTTTCTGCAGAGATGTCAAGGGGATCGCTGCTCTCCATTTTCCTAAGTTAGCACACAAACATCTGCCAAACACAGTACAATATGCTGTTTACCTTTGCTGTAAATGTAAGACTTTTCAATTTAAGAACTGTATAAATGAATCAGTATTCATTCACACCTATACTTACAGGTATCTATTATAAAACAGAGAGTGTTCATTTTAAATTTCCTCCGTATTGTGATTTTATGCCATATTCCTCTGCACTAATGCTCTTTGGAACTGCTTAGACATAATAACAAGTGCAAGGGAAGTAAAAACAAAAGCAATGCATTTTTTCCCTTATTTGCTTCAAGTATTTATCAACAAACAAAGGTGAGAAAAATTCAGAGGTAAAAGGTCTTGCCTGGCATCTCATTTAAACAACTCAGTAGTTTAGCAAACTGATACAACTCAGTAGTTTTGTGCCCTGCTCCAAAAACCAAGACAACAAAAATCCCAAACCGTCTTTATACATTTAGGTTTGCCCTCTGACATCCCGTGCAGTATCTAGTAACCTGTATTCGATGCCAGAATTTCCAGGGGAAGTAGTGGGGGGTTGTCTGTGGTTGTGATGTTCGTTCTATTTTGTTTGTTTTGTCGGTGTTGTTTTTCATTATAATATATATATATTTCTCACCTATGGAAAGGAAATCTACGTACATCAGTAAAAAGTGTGAGCAAAAAGGGAAGATTAATTAACATGTGAATAGAAACAATCAGCCTTTCTTCAGTGGATGCTTTTGAGTGAGAAATTATTTTTTCTCATGCTGCAGAAACCCTCTATTCGAACAAATACACGCTAACATCACTTGGCCCTCTAATCACCATCATTACCAAGACAAAAGCAACTGCTATTGATCACACACAGCATTCTGTAAGATCCATTTTTCCAATTAAATTTATATTTTCCTTCTTGGATGTCTGCTTTTATTTAGTTTTGAACACAATTACAGCTGTACCTTTGTTAACTCCTGTAGCAATAACTCACTCGCAGAAACTGTTGCTCTCGGTGATGTTAGCTATTACTGATTATAGTATTGCTTAAGGCAGATTCCTTGTTGTAAATGGCACTGAACATTTTTACCTGGATATTGCAACAACACATTATAAGCATTGGGATATAAACAGAATGGTAAATAATGTGGCCAGACTCTGGATTTAAGCAATAAACTACTAGACTTGTGTGCAGAGAAACACTCAACTAGAAAAATCAAACTATCACTAAAGCATCTGATACAATGCCTGTATCTTTCACTGCTTTGTTAGTGACTGATCATTACATTCAACAACAGCCTTAAATAATAAAGGTCAAAATTTCCAAGGGCAGCTTCTGGGTTTGAGTTTCCAGCTCGAAATACCTAAAACTGCATTTTCCACTTGTGAGGTTCTCAGACCTCTTGCTAGGCCCCTCAACGTCAGAAAATAATAAATCCAGAAGAACAGGCCACACATCACATCAAATCAAGCCCCGTTTCATTTAAAAAATTGATCATGGGGTTTAACATCTGGCAGAAGCATGATATGATCCCTATCAGCATACGCACATTAACAAAAAATCCCAATCTAAAAACGTTCATTTAGTTCATACTCCAATCTTATCTCACCTCGTTTCCAAACTTTGTCGGTTTTGTTTGATATCGGAAAAACATATACAAATTTGGCTCTATGTGATATATGTATATAATATAATTTGGCTCTCACTATAATAAAAACTTTAGCTTTTTTTATTTTAATACAAGAGGACTGTGAAAATAATGGGGGGTTTAAAAAATAATTTTATAGGATCACTACACACATAAAAATAGTGAATTTACATTGTGCTGCTATAAATATTTATGGACATTCCCTTGATTACAAGAAATTGAAAATCGCATTCATGCAGCTTTTCAACAAACACCAAAGCGCGATGTTCAGCCACTATATTCTTGGTTATAAATGTGGGAGCATAACAGCGCTGTTCGGAAAGTCTCCTGGAGTTCAGGACTCAAATCAGGCTCCGTTCATAACCTCTTGTGACCTACTCCAATGCACCATATTAAAACTTCCTTTTACATCAGCTTTCATAACACCTATCTCACCCAAATAAAGTACTTTCCTGCTTTCATGTATTGAGGAAGAGGGAAGAATCCTGTGATAACTGAGATTTGCAAAGTTATTGGTGATTTCTTAGTGCAAGGTAAAATAAGTTTGTAGTTCTCTAGCATTTAATTATGATTAACAAAGGCAGGATAAGGCTATGCCACACTGTATTGAGCAAAGAAGTTTTCTTTTCCCAGTTGAGTTTTATTATGGTTGTCAATACGGAACCATACTCTATGATCTCCCATCAACCACGCTGAAGCTGTCTTTTAAGCTGTAATGCTGCTCTATGAGGATATTCTATCTGCTTTGAAAGTAGGCGCCAACTTGTTTAACTCCTGACAACACTTTACCACAGTCCCGACAAGCAAGCAGGGAGAACTCCAAAATAGAAAGCGATGACGCCAAATCCATTCTGGGTTGCTGCAACTCAAACCAGGATATATGCCATAAAATCACACATTCAGAAGTCCTTCACCTCTGTCACCTACCGCCTCATTACGATATATTCGCTCTTTTTTTTTTTTTTCCCTTTTCCACCAGAAAGGACAGTTGTCCACTGGAATGCTTCCTAACAGAGAAAAAGGGGGTGCCCGGTCCCCCTGTGGCCGTGGGAGCCCCATCTCCTCCTGCCCCAGCATCGGTGCAAGCGCGGCCCGGCTCCGGCGCAACACACCGGTCCCTTGGGCAAAGCAGACAAAGCGACACAATTCGGGGAATGGCTCGTGGCCCCGAGAAGGGTGCCCCCCCCCTCTTTTTACTGCTCTGACATCCACTTATTGTAATTCCTCAGCTTTCAGCAACTTTTCTCCGCACCTCCAAGCCCGCTGGAAACTTAGGGCAAACGCCAGGAAAGGGAGAACAAAGGGGCAAGGAACAAAGAGCCGGGGCGGAGAGAGGAAGAGAGGGAGGGGAGAGCTCCCCGCTTTCGGGGCAGCCCGAGAACCCCTCCCTCCCGCTGAGCCCCAGCCAGCAGCGTTCCCGGCTGGACCTCCGGGGTGGCCGTGGGCCCCCCGCCCTTAACCCCCACACCCCCCACAAGGTCTTGCTCGGAGTCTGGTTTGTGTCCGACCGGAGAGCTCCCACTGCGGCCGTGCCCTCAAGAGTAATGATGGAGTAACTCAGCGGGAGGCTGCACCGCTCCCCCCGCCGCACCTTTCCGCCTGCCCGAGGCCCCGCACCGGGAGCATCCTCGCCGAGTCCCCCAGGGCCACCCCTGGGGACCCGCTCCCCGGGACAGCAACACGTGTCCGGCCCCACAGCCGCGGCCGGCGCTACCCAGAGCCGGGGCCGCCCCGCGAGTCGGCTTTTGGGGATCACAAAAAAGCAGCGAGCGAGCTGAAGCAGATTCTCCGTCTCGCTTCAGAGGTGCAGTTCCCCTCACAGCAACGTTAAACATTTGTTGAAGTGTCACTAAGCACCATTTCTGGGTGGTCTTCTCCCCCCAGACGCCTGGTTACCAAATGCCATCCTTTCCGCAAAACTCCTGCTCCCTCTATTAGAGTTAAACACTCTTTAAAAGCTGCAGTTGCCCTCGTTACCTGTTGCTATGAGGCCCCTGCCCTCTTACTGGGGCGAGGGTATTAATTCTTTTTCCACTGCGACCACGCTGTAGTGGCTGCAGCTGGCAGTGGGCTGTGAGAGCCCCACCGAAGTGTCAACTCCGGGTGACTGCGGGCGGGGAGAGAGCGAAGGGGACAAGGTTTGGGGAGGACCGAGAGCAGGGAAAGCACTTTCAGAATCCATGAGCGATGCCCACTCCTGCTGCTCAACTTCGGAGTGAAACCAGGGGCAGGGAGAGCCGAACTACGGCTGCGAGAGGGCAGGGGAGTAACCACGTCATTAGGTTAGCAGGGGACCGCACGAACTAAATGCCATTCTACGACTGCCTTTTAGAGAAGGACGGGGAACCACCATTGTTTTTTTTGGCAGGCATTTCCAAATTAAAGAATTAATTGATACAGTTCACTTGAGTAATAACCCAAGCGAATCCGGGGTCTACCTGAGAAACTTCTAGAGGGTTTCCCTCTTTCTTTGCTAACAGATCTTCATTTTCCTGAAGGCGAAATCAATCTAGTCCTTAATCGGGAGTGGAAGCAAGCAGCGAGCAGGGCACAGAGAAGGGATGCAGATGCCCGCGGGACGCGGTCCAGAAGCGGTTCCGAGTTTAAACCAGTCTGGACGCTCCATGAACCGGCCCTACGACGCGCTAAACCCCACGGGGGAAATTGCCCCCTTGTCCCGAAAGCCCCTGCCATGACCAATCCCCAACAGCGAAATCAGAGAAAGGTGGGGAATGAGACAAACAGTTCAAAAACCTGAGATTCGCAAATGAGGAGCGTGAGGTGCAGCTGTAACACGCGTTTGCGTGAATGCTTCCCTGGGAAGGGGAGTGGAACTTCAGCCCAGCCTGTGCCCTTAGTTAACTAAAGCAAATTACTTGCCTCCATATAAAAGGTTTCACCTATGGTTACATGTGAGGAAATGCGAGGAGTTGATGAGTCTGTTTTTTTTATGATTTAATCAAATAAATTAAAGGAGAAAGGTAAGGATACGCCCAACTTGGGACTTCAAAAAAAAAAAAAAAAAGAGGTATTAGATTCGAGGGACGCTCTCTGTCCTGCTGAACAGAGCAAAGCAATGCTCTCAGAGTCCACTCATCTCATTACTGCTGGTTGTTTGGGGTTTCTCTTCCTAATGGAGTAACCTTTCATAAGCGATTGCAATTTGGGGGGGAAAGGGCGAGCAGGTGCCAAAACAAGCTGGGAGTGGGGCAGAATTTTGCTTTTCAAGCAATTTATCAGAGAGTAATTCTGCTTACAGCAGAGGTAGGTGGATACTTGAAAACATCTTCCACCAGGGTGTCCTACTTTAGCAATTTTAATTAAAACAAGGTTTAAAAGATGCAAAGAAAGAGCAAGCTTCTTGCTTTATTTCCAATGGGCGTGGGGGATTCCGTCAGGCACAAAGTGCTTCCAGCTTGTTCTAACGTGCACCTTTGTTTAAAAAAGAAAAAAAAAAAATCAAGCTCGTCCTCTGATTTCAACTAATGTATTTTTAACTAGATTTCTTTACTCTGCTTTGTGTGATCTGATACCCACCGTGTAGCCCTGGCCCACTTTCAGCCCTGCGGGTGCCCTGTATTGTGTGCGTGCCTGAAAGAAAGGGAAAAGTCTTCCATCTCACAGTCTTGTGCCCTATACTTGTGCTTGGGAAATGAATCGTGTCCAAGCTAGGGGTCAGCAAAATACGGATCCTATCCCTCCTCTCGCTGCCTAACCCTGGAGGAGTCGTGACTTTCTAGGTCCAGCCTGGCTGCCACGGCTGTGACCGTCCGGCACCTTGAATCAATAACTCAGCCAGTTTTCTGACGCTTCTTTTCCACGGCTGCTTATTGAAAAGGAGGCTTTACTGCCACCTATAAATAGAGCTAGATCCAAGTCACTTAGTCACTTTTTTTTTTTCTTTCCCCCCCCGTATAAAGCAGCGAAGTTATAATCAAGATACCGCAAGTTCTTGCAATATGGCAGGGCTGACCTCCGGAGGGGCTGTGCTGGAGCTCCCGGCACCAAACGCGGCTGCGCTGCAGCCTTGGAGGGGAGCAGGAGACTCGGGCGGACCCAAACCCAGACACGCACCGGCTGCCTTTGAACTTTGTTCACAGGCATGTGGAGGAGAGGAACAAATACCGATACTCACCGTGCTCTTTGGCTTTCCAAGGTGTAACTCCGTCTCTCTCTCTTCTTGGTGTACAAATGAGCAGAGGTTACATCCCGGGCACACAGTATAATGCCCTGGATAACCCCAACCCTGTTAATTTAATGCTACACTAACCTGAGCGTGTGTGATTGGAGCTCAAGTGTTGGTTTGGAAAAGCGCCTCTCCATGCTGGGAGCAAATTAGCCTTCTCTGCCCACACTCCGCCTTTCCACGCGAACACTCTCCCAGCCCTGCATTCCTCCACAAACCAGGACACCCACCTTTTTCAGAGCCATGCTCCCTATTACAGATGGCATTTTCCCCCCTTCTGAATCAACCCTGCAATTTCTTAAACCCACGTGCCATGCCCTTCCCGCTGCGTGGGGCTTGATTTCGCGCACTGTATCACGCCGAGGTCGGGGACTGCCAGAAAAGCGCCGAGACTTTGCGTGGGGAAAGGAGCCAGGCGTGCGGGGGACGCACTGCAGCCCCCACCGGGGAAGGGGCTGCGGGGACCGGCGGAGACCGGGGCGCTCCCCCCCCCACCTCCAAAATCGCACGCACAGCCCGCGGCACCGGGCTGCTCTCCGAGCGTTTTCTACCTGCCTGCACAGCAGGCTGGGAACCGACGGACAGTCATTGCTGTGCGTGGAGCGATCAAACCTCTTATCGTCGCTCTTTTTTTATTTCCCCTTTAATTCCCCCAAACGGGGTTTGATGAACACAGCTCGTTATCCGCGCTGGTACCAGGGTAATAACTGTCAGGGGGTCTAAGCGCTCCAGGAAAAGAACAGCGGAGGAAGAGGGAGGGATATAACCTCCGTTATCTCGCTGTTATTAATTCCCAGCCGGCTCGGACTCAGGGGACAAGGCGATCGCTTAACAAACCCTCCTCCTCTCCCTCCACCACTCCTTCCTTCCTTCCTCTTCTCCGGCACATTTTCTCCCCCGCGCTCGCCCACGTTTCATTCCTCCTCTTCGGGAGGAATAAGCCGTGCAAACTCAAACTTTAAAAAAAAAAAAGGTGGGTGGGAGCGAGGGAGACATGAGGGGAATGGAAGAAAAAAAAAAAAAAAAGAAAGGGGAGGGAGGAAGAAAAGGGCAGAAAGTGTCTGTGCCTGATCGCTGACCATCTGTGCAAAAGGTGATGGTTGTTAGGTACTCACATGGCTGGTGGCAGAGCAGCTCTTAGCAATTAATAAGTCTCTCAGCTTGAGCTCTTCTTTCCCCTTTTTGACGGTAGCGTTCTCTGTGTGTCTCTCTCTCACTCACGCACACATACACAAACCCGATCAGACGCTTCAGGACCGGCCACTTTGCGAGGGGAACAACACGGGAGGGTTTGTATTACTCCAGGTTCGTGTGTGTAGCCTATAAATAGCGAACTTTTTGATGGAATCAGCTAACAAATGAGAGGAGAAGGCGTAATTTTGCGCAGGGAGCCCCCCTTTCTCTTTGCAAGATTTAAACCCCCCAGGCAGCAGCCAGAGCTAAAGTTGTGGGTGTGTAGAAAGGAATTTCACTTTATTGTGATCGTGCGCAAGATTTTTGTTTGTTTGTTTATTTGGGGATTTGTTTTTGTTCCTCCCTCCTGTCTCTTTCCCCCCCGTACCCCCCCAACACGTTACATCCTCCCTCTCTGCCTTCCCAGCCAGGGGCACAAACTGACCCAGATTAGCACCGACTATAACTCTAAATTGGAAATACGGTGCGTTTGAGGGTTTGTTGTTGTTTGGGTCTTTTTGTTGTTTGGGTTTCTTTTTTTGGGAGGTGGGGAGGGGGACCTCCACGCGCTATCGGGTGGAAGTGGTGTGGGGCAGACAGGCTTCCCTGAACGTGCCCCAACTTTGAAAGCAAATGGGGAACAGAAAGAAAACAGGTAGGAATTATTGGCGGGGGGGTGTTATTTCGGTAGGGATGCAGTGTTGGTCCGGAGCTTCGGGTCAGCCACGGAGCGCTAGACCCGCTAGAGAGAAAGCCCCGTGAAGCACTCGGCTGTGGGGTCCCGGCGCCTCCGCGATGCGGCCCCACGGCGGCGGCCGGCACACGCTCCTCTCCCCGCCCAGAGCCGCGGAACCCCGCGCACGCCGCCCCGCCCGCCCGGACACGCGTGGGCGCCGAGCTAGCCTCGTCCTTGAGCGCGCCCAGCCGCCGGCCCTTCGGGGGTGGGCAGCAGCCCCCTCGCTGCCGCCGCGGGAGGGAAGCGGCGGCGGGGCCGGTCCGATGGCTCCGCCGGGAGAGCCGCCCCCAGCGTGGGGCCGCGGCGGGGCCCCCGTGGGGCCAGGGACACCCACGGTTCAGAACCCAGCCTGGCCTTCCTCGGGCAGCCCCTGGGAAATTGACCTCAGGCTCCTCCGGGCTGGCTCTTCTCTGCCCTCCTCATCATTTGTTGATGGGCTGAGAGGTATCGGCATTTTCTGGCCTTCCCTCATAACGACAGCTACCTGTCCCTGGAGGACACTGATTTGCGGGAAGCTTAAGGCTGGGTCCCTGTCAGCAGAGGAACTGCCGCTGATAAGGACCCCACTGCGGCAACTATGAAGAGGTTTTCTCCCCTGACAGGTACCTGACAGGGCTGGCCGGGGAAGAACTGCTGACCTGTCTAAAGAAATATATCTGTGTCTCCCAGAATGGCAGGACAGATGGTGCCAGTTCGCGCCGTGGCGACTTTTCTCGATGGCATACACTGAGCGGAGTTGATGAGTGTTTTCTTTGTACGGCAGGGAGGTAGCGATGCCCTCGGACGCCCCGTGGCACCGACTTTCTGTGAAATGTCTGCTCCTGTAAAAGCGCCAGTGCCGCGGGGACGTGAACGGGGGGGCAAGGGGCAGCACTCCCGCCTGCTTCTGCCCCGACCATGCCTACGTGCCCCGCCGCAAAAAACACCGAGGAAAGTGGCTTTTCGCACGTTTGCTAAAGCCGATGGCGGCGCCGCGCCCCCAATTTTCCCCAAACTGGCCCTGAAGGGCGCCCCGCTCTCGCCCTCATTCCCCCTCTGGGGAGGCGGCCGTCCCTGAACCCCCCCGCGACGCCGGGCAGGGGCCTCAGAGGGCCCCACGCAAGACACGCCGCCTTTGTGCCGCCCGCCGGGCCCACGCGTTCCTTGGCCGCGGTCGCTGTCGTACGGGGACGCGCACGAAGCCGTGTCAGGCAGCGCCCGGGGGTGCAGGCAGAGGCGCTGCGGGCAGCGTGTGCGCGCTTTGTGCACCGCAGGCAGCCCCGCACGGATTCCGTCGCTCTCCTTCCTATAGCCCTGCCAGAGGAACATAAACGCACGGACGTACAGCGGCCATAGGTGCAGCCCGTGCGCGGCGGGGTGCACCCGCACCCCTCATCCCCGCTGAAGGCTCCGGCTCCCGGGAGCGGCGAGGGGTGACCCGGGCCCCCAGCAGCCCCTCGCTTCCTGGCGCTCTGCGCCGGGCTGTACCTTTCCTCTGCTGGATCCTCTCAAGTGGTTTTTAGCCTGGCGCGCTGGTCTATCCATATACATTTCCAATCTCATGGCTCATAAACTATTAGCAAAGGGATTTCATTATTCACCTTCTGTATCCTACAAAGGAGAAAAAAAAAAATTACACGCTCCTAGTGACAACGAGACCAGGGCTGGGTTTAAATCGCAGCCCTTGCTGCCGGCTTGGTGTGCAGGACGGCGGGCTGGCCGGTCCGCCGGGCCAAGCGGAGCGGCTCGGCTCGGCTCGGGGCTGGCGGCCGCGGGGACTCCGCGCTACTCCGCGGGGTTTCTCCGCCCCGTGCCCGGCGCTGCGCTCCGGCCGCTGCTCATCGTCCCGGAGGGACTGAGGAGGTCAGGCTCGTAAGGAGGCAAAAGCAACACCGTGATTTGTGTTTTGCTGGGCGCGGATAAAATGTTCCGTAGAAAATAATAAAATCTTCGGGATTAAAGGAGGGAAGACGGCGGCCTGATGCACTCTCTCTATCATTATTATTTTTTTTTTTTCTGAAATAAATAACATTAGGATTTGTTTAGTTCTCCTTTGAAATCTGATAATTACATTCCAGAGCGTGAAGTACCGGCTCCCCGGTGCGATGCGGCTGGGGAACTCACGACAGGGAAACGAGGGGTCAGAGCCCGGGGACGGCGCGACAGGAGGCGGGAGGGACCAGCTGAACGGGGCGATCACGGCAGCAAATCGTCGCACCAAGGCCTGCGACCAGCCAGAGCCGGGCTGAGCGGCAGGCGGGGGCAAACACACCTCAGCAGGGCGACTAGACAAACACAGGACCCGATCCAGGGAAAGTTACTGAAAGCCTGAGCTTGAGACAAACAGAAACGCTAATATGGTGACGGCTAAATTAGTTTCTTTCTTTTTCCTTTTTTTTTTTTTTTTCCTTTAATAAATAGGATGCGAAAAAGTTTAGACCACGAGGTAATTATAAAAACCAATATAGCGAATTTTAGAGAGAGACCCACTTCGCAATTTTACATCGAGAAGCAAAATATTCCGGCGAAGTCTGGGGTCATCACCGACAAAGGAGCAATGTTCTCTCCCTGTTTAATATACATGGTGTGGGAAATGAAGGGAAAACATAGCTAGCACCTGTAGTGCCAAAGGAAAAAAAATCAAATTACTACATAATATTTTGGGGCTATTTTGCAGGACAATCTTCAAAAATAGACCCATATTTAATTATATCTCAAATGATTTTCTCTGCGCGACTGCTAGTTAACAGCAACGAGGAAATGGGGGTTCTACTGAGTTTTTACATTCTGATATCTTAAAAAAAAATCCTGATGTGTGAATCGCGCATCTGGGACTGCAAGCGACCAATCTGGACCAACTTTTAATTAACACGTTGACCTGCCGCAGAAGCAAACTCCCTCAAAAATAAAACCAAAAGGTTGTACCTATGCATACATTGCCTGATCGGCGTGACCCTGTACGCCCCAGGGCTCTCTTCCCTTTTTTCCTTTTAGAGGGGGAAGTGATCTCCTAAAGGGGCAAGGAGATGCGCAATTAGCGCTGGTGTTAAGCCTCCACCCGCCCCCGGGACCGCCGCCGTCCGCTCAGCCCCGCGCATCCTGCGCGGCCGGCGGCGGCCCCGGGGGGCGGAAAGAGAGGCCAACGAACTGAAGTACGAACCCCTTTTTCTCTCTCTTTTTGCCTCACCAATGTTTGTTTTTTTTTTTTCTTTACGACCCCTTCCTTTTTTTTTTTTTTTTTTTTTTTTTTTTTTTTTTTTTTTTTCTTAATTAATTCTACTTATTTACTTATTTTAATTCCAGTGCAGACTTCAAGCAGATTAGACGCTTGACTCGGCCCCTACACCTCCCCAGCACAGGGACTGGAGTATGTTACTGCTAAGTTATACTTTAACTTCTCCACAGGTAATAATTAAAGAGCTTCTTTCTAAATCTCTTTCCTCCCACAGAAACATGGAGGCTTTATTTCACAATAGATTATATTGATCACACACACCTTCCTGGACCTTCCTCCTCCCCCTTTTTTTTTTTAGCTGAAAGGTTTCTTTATGAATGCATTTGTATAAACACTACCAAATACCCCCAAAGAGGAAGCTCCACCTGCAAAAGGGGACTGAGAGTCATTCAGACACACACATGCAGGCTTTGGCCACAGCTCCAAATTTTGTCCTGTAGTCGCATTGCAGGTGAGTTTAAAAGTAAGAGATACAGAGGGAATAAAGTCACTGACATCAGCAGGGGAGTATTTCTGTCCATCAGGAAGACCTCCAGCTTTTTCTAGTGGTGACACTTTCCAAAGAAAACCTTGAGCTTCATCCTAACAGCTGTACTGAAAGTTTTAGGGGCTCTGAGTTACCTGAGATCATAAATTAATCTGCCAGAGAGGTGCGGCACACACCTGATATCAAGGGAGGGTCAAGAGCTGGCCAGTTCCAGCTGGTCCCGCATTTGATTTACTTCGGGCTGTTAAGATGTATGCTGTGGTGTTTTGATAAGAAAAAAGG
This sequence comes from Pampusana beccarii, assembly GCA_013399365.1. Taxonomy (NCBI): domain Eukaryota; kingdom Metazoa; phylum Chordata; class Aves; order Columbiformes; family Columbidae; genus Pampusana; species Pampusana beccarii. Next base: position 236,495 of record VWYH01009503.1, on the reverse strand, counting down.
AGTCAGCAGTTTGATTTGACTTTTTTTTTNTTTTTTTTTTTTTTTTTTTTTTCCTAGATAGCTGCAGTCTAAGCTAAGAGATTTGTTATTGTTCTTGGGGTGGTTTTTAGCAGAGCTGCTCAGTCTGCATGGGACTATCTCATCACTTACTGCTAACACTTAACTGTGTTTCTTACTCTCCTAATTGAGCCAGACAGTGACATGAAGTTGTATGCAGCTTGTCAGGCCTCCAGCATCTCTGGCTTGTGCTTTCACAGGGGTTCACCCTGGCCAGGCTACTTGGAGCAACAGCAAAGGCCACCAACAGTGGCCACCACCCAGCTGGTCACACCAGCAAACTGCTCCGTCTCAGCCGAGCCCTGCCACAGTTCTCTCCCTCACATCTCTCTCTTCCACAGGGCCTTGCATCAGGCCCCTCAGAAATACGCGAGTTATTTTTTTATACTGCACAGATGTACTGAAACAAGCCACAGGGCTGAATGTGTGAGACTGCTGGTTCTTAGCTGAATTAAATTATTATTATTTGCAGTTCTCTCCTGCATCCGCTCTTATAGCCCTCCCAAAATTTCAATGACAGAGTTAGAAAATACAAAATAGACGTTATCTCTGATGTGAGGGTCTGTGTAGCATAAAGAATACCAGCAAAACCCCAGACTGGAGTACCATAGCACAAGTAACTCCTCTCAGAGGTGGCAGCAATGCATGCATAAATAGGGGACTAAGAATCAGATCAGGATTTTTGGATTCTATCCCTCATTTTTTTCTCCTTTCATCCTATCTTGGTTTCTCTGTCTCTAAAATAGGAAAGTAATACCCACTGACACAGCTGCCTTTCCATGAGGCAGTTGATGTCTGAAAAAAAATCAGACATCCTCAGTGGCCATAATCTGTGACAATATTCTGAGGTGGATGCACTGCCACTCCTTGTATTGGTGTTGGCAAACATTTCTCAGCAGAGACCATATTTTCTCTTGCATGTAGCTTTAGAAAAAACACCATCACTTAGGCTGAAAACTGATTCGCTGACTGTCTGTACCAGGCAGATTATTTTGAAAATACCTGCCAAAACAATTTGTCCATTTCCAAGAACAAGGTTATGGAAAAATAAACAGTTTTGCTCACACTAAAAAAATGGAAACTTTTTCCTTTGAAATGCTCTGCTGCCCTCAGGCTTTGAAGCACAGACTCAAAATGTGACCTTTTTTTTTAAAAAAAAAAAAAAAAAGAAAAAAGTGCCTTTCCTTCTCTCTCTGAAAATTTATCAAATACAGTTAACTTGTAAATATTAGAAATTTTGTGATGAATACTCTCTTGGTGATGATTTCTTTTATTCTAGCAGGAAAAAGGAATCACTGAGGATTGGCCCTTGTTGCAAACAGAAGCTTAAGGATACAGTGGTGAAGCTAGATTCCCCCTTTAATCCCCACCTCCAAATTTTCCCCGTGAGCCCCAGCTTTGGCGCAGGATCTGAGAGGTAGGAATCCTATCTCCTCTAAGCTCTGAACCATTTGAAGGTTGTGTCAAGAAGAAAGGTCTCTGCATGAATACGACAGGGAGGAAAAAAATAAAACAATCCAGCCTGTGAGAGAGCAGGCGGTAGATGCAGCCAAGCAGTCCAGGGAGGAAAACTGGGGCTGGTGTTTGGAGGCAGGAGCCTAGGACTGGTTAGGTGAGGAGACACGGAGTTTGTGCAGAGAAAGCAGAGAGAAACTGCTCAGTTGAGGAGCCTGGAGGGGAGAAAAAGGACTAGCAGGGCAATGATGGCAAAACTGACTAACGTTGTCAGCCAAGAGCAGGGATGCGTAACTGCAAGATGTCCAGAGTAGCCGGTCTCAATTTCATATGAAACATGGTGGAAATTTGAAAGTCAAAATGTTTTATTTCACAGTTTTTAACTGATGCAGTTTAGCTGCATCGTTTTTGTTTTTTATTTGGAATAGTGTCTGCTTTCTAATGCTAAAAAAGAGTTAAATGACCTCCAAGAGAAATATTTCCAGGCTGATTAAAAATATTTTTAAATGATTTTTTAATGTGTGTGCATTGCCACTGAACTAAAGAAATGTTATATATTCAACACTATCTGCAACATCAGGCACTTGGATATTAAGGAAATGACTAACCTGAGGGTTTCAGAGCATCTCAATACAGTCTCCATACATGGCCACACAGATTTTTGTTCCACAAATTTCCTGAAGCAGAAAAAAACCCCTGCAAGGTACCCTTCCTCTGGGAACAGATCAGAACTTTGTAGCTTTTATTCACTAGATTCCTGTCTAATTTGTTACAGAATTGGGTACAATTAATGTACAAGGTAGAGAATTACAAGAAGAGAAAGCAGGACTTTGTGGCAAGGCGATAGTTGAATTTTGTTTGCTGAGTTTGCTTCCACTCCCATTTCACCTCAAATCTTCTACAATGTGGGGGAAGTTGCCTCAAGAGGTAGTGATTAACTGAGATTTTAATATTATGAGGGCCAGTCCTGAAATTTTGGGGTCTGGTGGGCTGAAGTGAATTGCTCAATACCTCAGACAAAATCCATGGGATAGTGCTTTGACTATGCCAAGCAATGCAGAATGCCAAATGCGTTGAAAAACCGAATAGACAAATTCTCTGATTAGATACCCCAAATTAGCAAGCATTTTTTACTTGAATCTTTACTTGTTTGGAATATTAAAAAGGACAGGATGATCTCATCCCTTCAACTTCAGATTGTAAAAGGTGTTTGCTAAGCACTCAGGTACTGTAGTGCGGTGGTGAGAGGAACAGGAACACAGACTGGTTTCAGGTTAGGATTTGTGTACCCCAATAAAACCTACATCCCCATATAGGTAAACTTAACAGTGGAAACTAACTTCTGAAGGAAGTTTTGTCCACGCACTACTCTGAATGCCAAAGGGTTGCCCGTGAAGAAGATCAAACAGGGAAGTCCCACTGCCCTGTCAAATTTCGTTCATACACTCTTGCACAAGAGTGGATGAAACAGAGGTTTTGTAAAGGTATTCATGAAAAGGGTGAAGGAGAGGGAGGAAAAAAAAAGAGAGGAACAAGCCCAGGGTGCCAGGGAATGAGGAAATAAGGTGCTGACCCGGGAGGGACCAAAATGCACATCTCTACCCATAAAAGCACTTATATCAGGGACACTTGCACTTCAGGTGTACACCAAAGTGACTTGCCTTTTAGTTACTACAAGGTCCCTTTCCCGCCTCCCCCTGTTTTTTTTTAAGTTCTTCCAGTTGCGTCAGGATGAACATTTGTCTATTACATAGCCTGAATTTCGAGGAAAACATTTTTTTCCTGGAAAATTCTTGATCATCTCCAAGCATGTGACAGTGTAATTAAAGGCTATATGATAATGCATCTGCATGAGGGATTGGTACTGAATGGTGTGATTAGCTTTCATTCTCTCGCTTCCTATTGCTTCCTATGGGCTTTAAATGTTTATAGTGTCTGTAATGCTCTTTTAATTTGAGTGTGTGTCTGTACGTGTGAAATATTATATGGCTAAACAAGATGTACTTCCTACCTAGTTAATTGCTGTTCTTTTAAATTCCCGTTAAAATATAGGCTTTTGCGTTGGTTCTTTGATTTTACGTTCCTTATCAATTTTATGTTCTTGATTTTTCATTTCATTCAGGCCCACTGCAATTTTAGGGGTATTAGTGTTTAGGAAAGGTAGCAGGTTGATAGCTTTTGTGCAGTATTTCAGCTCCTCTGCTGATTAGCTGTGGCACATGTAACACCTCTGTCCCACCGAAGTTAAGCATAATAGCAAAACAGTGACTGAACTGGGGAGTCCAAGTACCCTCTTTTTTTCTCAATTAGCACACATTTAATTGCTTATATATTTGGTAACACTGGCACCTATCCATTGAGAACTGGGCCCAAAATCTTCAAATGGTTTCAGGTAGATAGATTTAACATCGACAACTCAGATTGCCCTATACAGGGCTGGATTTGAACAAACAACAGGAAAAAAAACCCCAAACACCTACTTTTAAACTTTTGAAGTTCTGTTTTCTGTGTTACAACACAGAGAAGCTCCAGAATCTCCCTCTCTTTTAGTGACAGAGATGGGAAGTGCCATCACCAGGCACACGGTCCTGACCTCAGTCGGAGGATCCTTGGCCTGGAGTCAAGCCGTCGCTGCACTCACTGAAACAGCCAAATTAACTGTCTGCTTAGCCATGGATTAAAATTCATCCACTGATCCAAGACAGTAAGCGAGACAATAATTTGCTACTCAAACTTTGCTTCACAACAGATCCTCATTTAGAATAAATCTGCAGTTCACTATCAGTTTTTGTGCCCAGAAATAACCACAGTAGCATTGTAAAATTGTACCCGTGATAACTTGAACAAATAAGATAAATGCAAATACAAAAAGAGAAGGCTGATCCAGTTTTAGTAACACAGAGACTGTACGAGACGAGGGTATAAAGACAGCTTCAGGAATCCTGATTGAATCACTAGTCACCATTCTTTTGCATAGTAACTTGTAACAAATAAAGTGCCATTTCTGCTGAGCGAGGACCTCTTCAGCATCACTTTTACCACCACAGCCTCAGTCTCTCCTTCTCTAACAAACCACAGGCTCGACTGAAACATCATAGAATAGATTGCTTAATGCTGTCTAGAGACCTCAGATATGTGAAATACCCAGTGCATAAAAGAGAGAGCTTATTTCAAAACCAAGCATAAAAAACCGGACCTGCTAGAACAGACACTCTATGTCTTTTCCCCATTGCTATTTGATACTGCACTTGGATTTAGTAACAAAGCAGTGTATGCTTCCAAGCACGTCACTTTTATACTAAGATACAAGCCAGAACAACTAATATAATCTCAATTATGCAATGCAAGGGTGGTCATTTGGCTGTTTAGGAACTGATTTTGACCCAGATAACAGCAAATATTTTTGTATCAGAGACAAAGGTTTTAGGTGTAACATCGACATCTCTGTTGAGCAACATTAATAAAACCAAAACAAATAATACCAAGATGTAGTACAAAAGTCATGTTGATGGAAAACAGTATATTCACTGCTGTGTTTATATACCTTACATTATCAGCCTCTTCACAGAGCTACGTTCCTCTCACTATGGCTAACAATGATGAATAGAGAAAAAAAGAAAAAGCTTTTCTTAGTGTATCTGACCAAGTCAAAGATCTAGTATTCATGTCAATAAAGCTTTACTATTGCCTGTGATGATAATCCTATATCATCCCACCCCTGAGGTGACTATATCTCAATCATGAATTAATAGATTACTACATAAAAGTGTGTACATACTTGGATGTACAGCAATCTGAATGCAGCTTTATGTATCTCGGAAGGCTCCAAAACAATGGTAGGGGTCACAATAAATCACTTCACTGTAAGATTAATACTCATGGCAATAGCATTGCAATACTTTATAGGTACATGTTCAAAGGCAAAGGTTTTATTCATAAATACACTAGATGATATAGCTGATTTGGACACTCCTAGCACAAATTGAGAGGAATAAAATAAAGGTTTATTCTAATTTTCTGGGTATGAGGATGCCTCCTCCTAGTAGCAGTGGCTGGTCCATCTTTGTCTCACTCGTGGTTCAAAAACTCCCCACTCACTCACCCAGAGCACCAACAGATAGAAGGTGAAAGGCAGAGTTGTCTGGGGCAGAAAATTTAGGATGATGAAAATATTCTGGACCTGCTGTGTGGCCTCAGTAGTTCACCCCTGGGGAAGGTTTGCAAAGGCATAAACAAAAGTTAGGCATCCAATCTAGCTTTGCACAGGCAAGAGTCAGCCTTCCCAAAAGGCAGATGAGTGCTTGTCTCTCACCAGGTTCAACTTGTGAAGAGGAACTACAACGTTTAAACTGCTTTCATGTGTCTTTTTAAATTTTTTTTTTTTTTTTTTTTTGGTCAGAGTTACTCCACATTTATGTGAATGAGGAACATATACAGGACTAGCTGTGACATCAGAGGAGTGCTAAGTGTTTGAGATCTAGCAGCTATAATCTGTGACTCTAAGACTGCAGGTTAGTGGAGCTCTCCCTTCAAAAAACAGAAGAGTTTTTAAACTATGTAGCCATGATAAAAATGTTTTGACAATAAGTAATGTGAAAATTCTGTGTATTTGAACTCTTACTATTGAGTAGGAACTACTATAAAAGCACACATTACATGTTTTCATTGCAGCAGATATACTAGTGTTCTGTCCTATATAGAATATATAAGTAGGGACAAGAGCGTGTTAAAAGCTCAGTAAGCCTCCATCTTCTGTATGGACAAAACGAGCAATGATGATGGAGAAGGTAAAGGGTGTATAATTGCATGGGGGGAGGCTGATACTGAAAATCAAGCACATTGATAAGTAGGGGTGCTGAGATGAATAAAAATAGAAATTACTTCCCAGCCGTCATACAAATCCTCAACACTGTCCCATTGTAATGATTTTATTACTGATATCCACACCTGAAAAATGTGTTTTTTTGAGTAACTACACATTTATTTCAATGCACCTTCCTAATAAATCAACACACCTTGGGTATTTGCTTGCTTCACGAAACTGCAGGTGAGCTTTTCATAAATACAGAGAATTGTACAGTGAATGCTAGAGTTTTACTTTAAAAAGCTGAGGATGAGCATTACAAACAATGAAAACTAAAACTGAAATCTTGAATGTTGACACGACAAACCAGTGCTAAATATGCTAAAAGTTCTGCTTGCGGATAGCCCAGATATTTGATGCTGCTTGCTTCGGGCCCACCATTAATTTTTAACACTGCAGGTACAAGTCAGTGACCCTGTGTTCTCACTCAGGAATGTCTGACCATTCACCTGCTCCCAGTTTCCACTAAACACCACCCACTTTACAGGAATATTTTGCAGTTTAAAGATGTACCCAGTTCAGACTTTTCTGTGTTGCTGTCGACTTTTCATCAGAGATCATGCTTTGGAGTGAAGGTGCATTGAGCTGTGAGAAAAGTTTGTAAAAGCTAAGGATCACTCAAGGAGGAATTAAATGGCTTTTGATGATAATTTCTATTTAGGTTTAAGAAACTGCTTTAATGAAATTGAGATGGAGCACTTAGAATGCAGTAAAATTATGACTTTAACATAGAATAACAGAAACATATAAGTACATTCAGACATTGTAGAAATATGATTAAGACCTGTGCAACTAGTGATACAATGGAAAAGAGATATTTATTCTGAGTTTTGATTTATTTGTGGTTAGCAAGTTGTATTTAAGACAAACCCTATTGTCTGCATATTTACAACTTTATCATACAAGGATCATGAAGTGGAACTGTCTTGGGTGATTTATTTGTGGCTGTTTCTTTCTGCTTCTGTGTACATGTCTAAATCATGAAGAGAAAATGAGAGCAGTAGCAAAATTCAAATACTTTATTTAAAATAAAAAGTGTAATTGTTCAGAAATAGACTATTGACTTTCACTGGGTTAAATAGCTCATGTACTGATTAGGCTTGAAGCTATAATTGTTCTTGTCACCCAAACTCTGCTCAGTCAATATCTTTTTATCATATACATTTTTAATCACATATTAATAAACAAGAAGGTGTGCTTTATTGATGGCTGGATTAGTTTATTGACCAACTCAACAACTCTCTATAAGGTTTCTGAACAAAGAAACAAGGTCAATGTGTAAAGATGAGGAACAGTACATTCGCCAACTTTAATATACTTCATTCTGGTAGTCTACTTCCTTCCTTAGAAGTGAAATCTATATAGTTTCTCCAATTATTTTTAGAAATTTTTTCATATTTGAAACAATCTTGCTGTTCAAGCACATTTAGGTTGAGTTTCAGGAAATATAAGCTTCTATGAGCCCCCATATTTTAACATAATTTTATCTTGATACCAAGCTGCATTATTTTTTAAACCATTGGGGATTCAAGTTTTCAGATACTTGTGGATTCTAATAAAATATTCTTTAACTGCTTACATTTCAGAAAATATTTAGGCTTTTCAGTTTCTCATAACAGCTTTCTTCACCCTTCTAATCGGTTCTTTTTATTTTTATCTCTGTGAATTGTTGTTGTGAGTATTACTCTCGAGTAATTCAGGTTTGGAATGATGGCCTCTAAAGCAACTGTATAAAATTAACGATTAAGACAATAATAGAACGTGACAGTACCTGTGTGTATTCTTTCCTGTCAGACAAAGCCTGTGCAGAGGAACTCCCATTCCTCCACCCTGCCACCTTTTTTTTTTTTTTTTTTAATGATTGCTTTTATTTTTCAAAGGAATGGAAAATGGAATAGATCTTTTCATTTGCATCTCCATTTTTACAAAATACTGTTTTGCAGTAGAAAAGTACTCAATTGCAAACACGTTGCTGCCTCTGCCTGTCAGGCACTTATACGGTCACGTAAAACCAAGACTCATGTAGAAAACCACCTGTCAGCATGCACAGAGGTGCACATCAGCCAGAAACAAAGCCAAAGTGTGTTTCCAGCCTGAAAGCCTGTAGTTTTCAAACCCCTTTAAATGCTTTTCTCCTTAAGGTATGAGCTTAAAATAGGAGAAAATGTTCAATAACTGCAATATCACACATCAGTATCTTTGATTTTACCAATGCCTTGTACCTGAACAATCTAGGTGATAAGACATTTGAAAAAAACAATTGGGCCAAACTCTCTCTAAAATCATACACAGAGGTGCTATTGCTTTGCTTTCTTATTGTGCCGTTCTTCAGATGCCTCTCGAATAAGCTCCATTCCCTCCTACAGATTAATGCTCACAGTAAAGAGAAGCTGTCTGAAGAGGTCTCTGCATTTCTTTTACTCCATCCAAGAGCTGTGTCTTGTCTTTGTCTCCCAAGTACAGTATTATCAGCTTTGTTTTCCAAACGGATTAATTCATTTATTATCTGACTACATTTTTCCTTTTTCTAGGTCCTTTTATGTTACTGGTTGCATTTATACTGCTTTGTAGGAAGAGGGAAAAATTATCTCAGTACAACCCAGTAGTGTTTTTCTGTGTCTTTGACTCTGGAGTTTAAAAGATGTACCAATTTCACTCTTTTTTTTGGTGAGTGTTATTCTATAATGCTCAGGCTGCTGGTCAAGGGAAACACTTAAGAGCTGTGTATACTAAAGTATAAAAATCTGGTGTAATGATGAAGAGAAATCTGCTAGCGTAGAGCGTTATTTAAGGTCAACCAATAGCCCCCAAACACTTCAGTTTTAAATGGGGAAGTTTGAGAAAGTGAGTGTAGAAGAGAGGATCCTTCGCTCCACTAATAACCTTGAAATACTGCAAAAGGGGAACTGAGGCAATGGCAGCAGGTCAGGCTGAACTGCATATTACCACAAGACCCTCTCAGGAAACAAAAGGTGATACAGAAACAGATCCAAACCGAGTGCAGACTAAAATCCTGCAGATGAATAACATACTGGCAAACCCATTTGTATTCACATGAGTATTATCCCTGTCAAAGTGCCAAGTGCACCAAGATGTTGCGTAGAAGTTCTGGTCATGTAAGGTAAGGCTTCCCAGAGGCACCCTTTAATTGGTCTAATTTTCTCTGCCAAACATCATCAAAGTTTTAGATGTTCAGGCCAGGTCTTGTCATTTTACTATTTCATCACTTTTTGGATTATCTACTCCCTGTATAAATGTTCTCAAACACATTTGCTGCCTGTTTCTCTCCCTTTCACGTGCACACCTCTTTCCCTAAGAGTCTCATTGAACCCTTCAAAAGTAGGGAAAAGTAAATTATGGAGCATGAACTACCATTCAACCTCACAAGGTAAACGACTGTCCAGATACTTTTTAATTTCAAGGGCAGGCACAGGAAATCCTCCCAGCACTTTATGAACACTGTCCTCTCTACTTCCACTTAATTTCTGGCCTTTTTTGGGGAAAAAGAACAACCCCAAACACAAGGAAAAACATCAACTATGCGAGCCATAGATTCCATATGCTACTTGTGTGTAGATGTGTAGGAAGTATATGGAGTTACATAAGCAAAAACATTTCTGGGAAAGTTGTTATTAAAGGGAAGGCAACTGCTGGAGCCAGTTTATGAAAAGATTGAAATGAGTACTACACGCAATGAATAGGCTGATTTCCATAGTAGGAACACACTGAATCATGCCAGCGTGGGTTGACTCACCGCAAACAGGTAGGTTTGACTCTTGGCTCTGACACTGACTTATTGCATGGCCTTAGGCAAATCCCTAAACATTTGTTTTTACTCCTCCATCTATATGATTTGGATAGTACATACATACCTGAAGGGAATATTTTAAGATACAATGTTTAAGATACTACAAAGATCTTAAATGTTGTAACATAAGCAAGCCTCATTAACACGTTGAGGCTAAAATAAACACTGGTATAATTAAGGTGATGTGGTACATGTTCCTGGAATTGGGGAACTTTGCTAAATAAAGAGCAAAATCTTCAAAGAGCCAGAGGAACGGGAAGATACAACCCATTGTTAAGCTGAAGTACTTTACAAGGGTAGGTGAATTTGTAGGGAAGGAAGAACAAGTTGGTTTAATAGGCAAGAGTTCAGTCTTCATTAATTTAGGTAGTTGGGCAGAGCTGAAAAGCAGCAAGTGCTCAGGAGTGGGTGTAGAAAACAAAAAACTGTAGGCCTCAGTTACCCGCCTGTATTGAAGCTAGGGAGGACTTTGTCAAGGTGAGGCTTAAGTGTTTGTTTCTATTTCCTATGTAATGTGAAAACACGGATGTAAAGAAATCCTCTTCATTTGGACCTTCAGGGAGACGGCCTCCCCCAAAACAGCATGAGGTGCTCTGAAGGCTCCCCAGGAGCAGATCACACAAAAAGGACAGAATACTTATCCTACTGAACTTTTTCTAGTGAGGAAGAAGTAGTCCTGGCATGGTGAGAGATGGGTTGGAAACCCCGGTGAAAGAGAACGGTGCCAGTAACATCACTTTGTATAGAACACAACATACCTTGACTACATTGAACTCCTCTGCAGTGAGGACAGAAGGGAGAAGTCCCAGACCTCTGCCTGGAGGACCTGGGCCTGCCACCAATGTCTTTAAACCCTATTTACAGCAGAAGGAATGCATTTCTGGGTTAATCCAGGGAAAGGCAAATGCAGCATACAGAATATCACACAATACAGAAGCATTAGCACTTCTGTGGTTTTCTTTCTTCCCCCTGCCCCGTCCACTTCTCTAAAGTGCTATATTTTTCCACGCTTAAGGCCCTAGTGAAAAAATGCATTCTTAAAAGAAGTGTGAGGCGAAGCCTGTCAGCATATCGTAGTATAATAGGATGTGAAATCAGAGTAACTGCTCTAGAAGTAGGAGAGGGAGGCTGGAAGTGACTGAGGAGGGGGAGGAGAAGCTGAAGTGGATGTTCTTGAAGTGAAGGAGATGCAGCCAAAGGGTAGAAAAAGAGGGACTTCTATTTAACGGTGGTCGGTGGCAGGAAGCATTTGAAACAGCAGCAGTCATGTTTCAAACATCAAGAAATGAGAATTGGGACAATGAGATCTTTTTTTTTTTTCATTAGATATATTTCATTTGGCATTGTAGTAAAGCTGAGAAAAGAAGGTGAGTAGCGTAGCATTGAGTGGGTTGTGATCTGGACAGGATCTTCAACTTTTGGGGATAAACATCAGTCTTTTTTACTGGTTTGACAGGAAAGGACTAATAGTCCACCCTGTCTCCAGACCAGCCCTACCATTGTCCTGCTCTGGATGCCCATTCCTGGTTAGAAAATGTTGCCCTGTCCTGTGGCTTTTATCGCCCAGCTGAGCCCCACAGAAGGGAGTCCTGACTGTCACCTCTGAGACCCCACAGATATGTGAACTGAAGAGTGGTAGGTGCAGAATCTGGGAGATTTGCCTCCAAAAAGCGCTTCTACTAAACAAAGCACTTTCACAGGCACCTTCAAACATCACAGCATGTATGAATTGGGTAGGCTGGACTTCTTTCACATCCCACAGAGACATCAAGGTGACTTTAAAGTTGCTAGCACAGACTACTCCACACCTCCTTGGTAGATGTCCCTGAACAGGGCAATTTGTGTGCTTCACACACTACATCTATTTATCTTATTTAGCACTTATGATGACCCTTAAAGATGGGCTCTGAATCTAGAACACAGTTTGAGATGCTAACACATTGCTGGCTATGAAACTCTTACCCATACCAAGAAAGAAATCAGTCTACAAGCTGAAAATATTTCTGTTAAATTCTTCATTGATACACATAATTTGAGAGACACAAAACCAGATTCATATTAAACTAACAAAGCTGATACATTTTTACTACATCTACAGACCACAGAACACTCTGCTTTCAAGAAAAGTTGAATAAATCACAGAGCTTTCTTAAGGAGACTTCTCCCCTTGTCTTCAGAAAGTCCTTAATGTGACATCTGTCCCTGCACTGTCACCTCTTTTAAAACTAACAAATGCATGACATATAATACAAGATTTATAAATTAAAGAAACCCACCCCTTTTAAGTAATATTCTTTAAATCTCAGTTTCTGACAGTCCTCCTATTTGCTCAGTAACTGTAATAGGCGTATTTTTCAGAAAATAGTGAATAAAAACTGACAAGCTATCGGGGGAATCTGAATGCATAATTGATAGGGGCATAAATTAATATGATTAGGCCTTTATTGGGTGCCACTGCTGCCAAACCTACAAAAGGGGCATGGAATAAAACATGGCTATGTTCTCAGGGCTGATAGACATCAATATGTAATGCATATTATCTCAAGCCTTCTCATGTAGTCTGCTTATGACAGCACTCAACCTAATTGAAATTTTTATCTTTCTGTTGCATACAGACAGTTTTGACTAGCTGCTTCCAGGGAAAAGAGAGAAATCCAAATGACCCAAACGAAGGTTTCTCTGTAGAGGTATATACCCTTGTTGCAAATCACTTTAAAATGGCTTTTTACTTCCTGGTTTTATAAAGCCATCTTCAGAAAGCTGCATTAAACACAACCCAGGACCTGGTTTGCCTCCTTCCCTTTTAACTAAGCTTAACAGTGCATTTCCCTAAAAGAAATAAAAGAATCAAAAGACTGCTTCATAAAAATCAATATATTGTTTGCTCACTTAACTGAGGCGTTATTTTGCTACAGTTCTTCATGCTGCATATATACATCTTAGAAAGAAATAATTTTTCTGTTTATTATGAAATTTTTAACACTATCTCCCTCCAGACCTGTGAGGAAAAAAGTTAAAAATTAAGAGTTATTTCTTGAACTGACACCCCCAATCCCTTCAAAAAATGTTGGTCAGGTGATACAGTTTCATTTAGATAATTCTAAATTATTTTTAAACTTTTTATTTCTTTTTTAGTTCTTTCTAACTATGAATTCACACACTGTGAAATGAAAAGCCACGGCAAAAACGTGATAGCTATCAGTTCTAAAATGTTTCAAACATTTTCTGTAAATGAGAATGCAATCAATATTCAGTTTTCATGAAGAGTTTTTGCTTTGATAAATCAAAGTTTATTAAAAACTTTCATATTTAATATTTTGCTCTTTATTGAAAAGTTCTGTACTGCATGAGTGTTCCTGAGAATGCATGCTACCATTACTAAATATTTTTATTACAGTAGTGCTGGATGTTGTACAAATAAGATAAGGAGTCAGTTTCTGCTCTGTTGTTTACAGTTTAGAAGGGGATTATCCCTGGAGTAAGACAAATTTAAGCTGTAAAAATCAAAATGAAGTACAGAGAGGGGTAGAAACGAGTAGAAAAACTTGTTTGGCTTTACTGAAACTCACTTCCCATGATACAGGAAATAAATGTATTTTTTTCTTTCTGAAATACATTTCGAAGTCCATGCATTTACTGTCATAAATAAAATGCACGTTATTGGTTATTTTCATGACATGACACAAAGACAGTATAGTTAAAAAATTTCTTTCTTCTGTTAATGGACAATCTTTTACTCTTCTAACTCATCATTCCGTTATCATAAACAGTAGGACATCCATAAATATAAAGAGGCCACATGTTCTGTAGCCTGAAGAATGACACATTGTGTTCTGAAAGATCCATGTTTCTGCACCTGTTATTTCAAGTAATTTATTTCAGAGGCTGTAAAGCACTCCCACTTTCTTTTTATACCTGCGCTCGGTAGTTTCAAGCTGAAGATGCAAAATAAACTTGCTATGATGTCTTTTCCATTTACGTATCAGAGAGGTCAGGGCAGCTGATGGACAACAAGAGCTCACAAACTTTCCCTCAAGCCCCATGAAGAAACTCCAAGCCTTATTTCGCCCTAATGTGAATTCGTCATGTGAATGAAGTTTCAATGAAACACATATTGAGAGCCTACGGCTGCGCGGTTTGGTGCTGTTTGCTCCTACTTTGGTACTCGATAGCAAAGGTAACTCCCTGACCTTTTCAAGAAACCAGACTGATAACCATGTAAATATAACATACTCTGTGTATGCTCTGCAGTGTTTTGTGGATTGTCAGGGAAACAGGGGTGACTTGAGACTGTAGAGATTTAAAAGTTGGATGCTTAATTTGTTTTACTATTTTGATTTTGTATATCTTTTAAAAAATTATTATTACTTGGGAATGTCAATATTTACAAATTAGTGGCTATAAACAGAGAAAATATAGAATAACAAGAAATCCCTGACCTCATCAAATACATCGGGCAGAAGATGGCTTCAAGGAATGGCTTCTGATCTTGTGTTTTACTTAAAATGACATTTAATTCCTGAAGGGCTTCTCTCATTAGCGCACAGCTTGGACTTGTAACTACTTCAGGAGGGTCTTAAGAAAGGAATTGTTATAGTTCAAAAGACTGACTTATAGTGATATGTGATGCAGTTTGAGTCTCTTATGAAGCTAATAGCAGAACAATTTCACAATAGCACTAAGCGTTGCAGGACAATAGTCCAAGGTGAATTTCAGGGGGTTGTGTTTTAAAAATAATTTCCCTTTTTAATCCCCATTTTCCAGGTGATGTGATCTTTCTCAGGGATGTTAATACAGACATTTCATCCAGTGGTAGAGCCTGCAGCTCCACATACTTATGAGAAAACCAAAACACGTAATGGCATAGTTTTGGTGCCTCTCTGAGGGTCAGGCTTTCTTGCTGTCCTACATACTTCAGTATATACCAAACTCTCTACTTGGCCAAAACAGAAATGAACTGTGAGTGATGGACGATGTAGTAGATAAACCCATCTTGTAAAGACACAGTTTACCTGGAGATACTTGCGGTGTGGCACACCTTTTAAACTCTCCAGTAGGGGCTGAATACTGCAAGACTATGGAGGTGCTTCATAATGCAAATCAAGGTTATTATGACAGCCTTGAAACCAGTCAATGAACATAGGACCAAGAATCATATTAAATTTGGGGCAGGAAAAGGGACAATTTAGCACCATTTCAGAGGTATGAAAGTGCAGGACAGCACAGAAACTAAAAGCAATATCTGCAGTGCTACTATAACAAGCTCACAGTGCCCATGTATGGTAGGGATGGGTGACTGGCCCTGCATGCAGATGGGAGAACTGAGACCCAGGAAATGAGGGATACATTTCCAGAGAGGTGAATGGCACCTGAGGCCCGTAAATCTATTTGTAGTTCTGAGGTCTGTTTCTCCCCCTAAAAAGTATTTTGCCCAAGGTCAAAACCAGCTTTTAAACAGAGGCTACAGAAGTTCCAGTTCTAAGCCTCCACCAAACTACCTTTTGGAATACTGACAGAAATCTTGCTGTGCTTACTGCAAACCACTGAAAGCCCAAATCTGCCAAATAACCGTGGCTCTTCAAGAAGCTAGAACTTGCCTGAGGCTAGCAAAGTGAAACACATATGAAGTATTAATATTCCCTCCCCTCAAAGACATTTGAGGAATTTCAGCATTGCAACATTTTCAAATTACCAAATTGAAACACTTTATGTGTTAGTGAAATGCATTGTGCCAACCATGTTTTAACAAAGATCATTTATCACTTCTGGAAAGTTGCTGAGCAAATCTTTTTGACTTTGCATTATCCCATTCATCCTTGTTTCAAATAATACAATTCTCACATTGCATTGATATTCTTTTAGCTTTTTTTTCTTCTTCTTTTCCATTTAAAAACTGGTTTCTAAATACATTTGGTGTAACTAAGTTTTATATTTGTCTCCTTATGGAAGTATGCAGAAGATGTGCTCAGCTATATTGATCTCTAAGGAAATGTGGATGAAGTAGATAATGTGAAACCTTTTTGTCGTTACTAACCATTATATAGGTTCTGGAAACTTTCTGTGTTTGGCTGACTAGATAAGTGGATGCACTCACATTTATTTGATTGGAAAAGTATGGGGAGTAAACTGTGCCTCCCCAGCTTCTGTATAGAATTGATCTTTTGTGTATTAATGCTTTTCTATTAAGGCAAAGGAATTGGTGATTATGACAGCAGAAGCACCCATTTCTTTCTGCTGGAGTCTTTGGAGGTCTGTCTTAAAGAAAAGTGAAGGGACCTAAACAAGTTAAATAAGAGGACAACAAAAGGGCATAAGGAAAAGTGCTAAACATTTCTACCTCTAACCTTCAGAAACTGAAGGAGAAAGAAATTACTGCTTTTTGACTTCATTAGCCCTCTTGCATCTCTCTGACGTCTGTGACCAACCTGTCCTTACTCTCCCTGGTCTGGGGTAGCTGCAGGTGGCAGGTACTTGTTCGGCTCTGGCTCAGCTGCAGGAGCAAAGGCTGGTACTTGGCTTTACTCTGCCAGCTGGCATGTCAGGTAGAAGGTTGTTAATATTTACATGCAAGTCCCATGACTTATTGTATAGGAATTGGCCTAAAAACTGAATGAGGTCCTTTCTGCTGGGAAGATACCACTTAACTGATTTTTTTTCCCCCACTCCATTCTAATTCCTCTGTAATTGTTCAACATGCCTCAACACCCCCTCTTTCTATTAGGTTTCAGACTGTGTTCTACATCTGCTCAACTGCAGACACCGAGACATACACAAACCTCTGTAAACAAGTCCAGGCCACGAAATCTTAATTCTGGATCCAGGCTATGCTTTCTTTGGTGATAAAGAGATCTTTCAGTCCTCTTGCAGCACTTAGTCCCTCCCCACATAGATTACTGCCTTCTTGTCTGAACCGATTCAACCCTCTGCTTTGTGGAAACAAAGAATAATCAAGCTAAAATATCTTGGGTTTAGAAGTGCATGTTTTTCTTGATCTAGTTTACATTGTGACCACAAAAACCAGTTGGATAGGCTTAAGTGAGGCGGAAGTATTTTTGGCAAGGGGGAAGGCAGTGAGGAACAGTGGTAATTTAAACTGCCTTTACTGTTATAATGTAGATGATTCATAATGTAGGGTTAGGTGCTGGTATCCAGAGCAAGTAGGTGAGTAGCAGAAAGAATCTGCTGCTGCTTTCTTAATCTGGTGGCTTTCAGGACCAGGACTAACCAGGATCAGATACTCAGAGACAGCCTTCCTGTAGAAAGCAGGCAAAAGCCAAGTTGCCCACACTCCATCCACAGCCCCTGACAAGCAGGTTTTACAGCTGGGACCCATCGCTGCTGGGCACAGCCCTCCCACACCGCTCTTGTGAACGTACTGATATGGACCTGATATGCTGCCTCTTGGCTCCATGCTTTTTTAAGCCAGAATCTCCCTTTCTCCTCTCCTGTACCCCAGCATGCATTTATTACAACTCCTCTTCCCCCCCCTTCCCCACCCCCCCGAGTCCTGTGAGCTGGCATGACTTTAGCATGAGGTACATTTACACTAAAAAAAAAAAAAAAAAGTTCACCTTTACGTCAGCCTGCCCTCTGTATTAAAATACAAATCCACTAAGTTCACATCCATATGGTCAATCTCCTTTCTAAGTTGGCTTCTGACCCACAATACAATTCCTGATAATGATTGGCATAAAGCTTGTCTAATCACAATAAATCCTGCACAGACTAAGGGCTCTGTCCTGCCCCTGGTGACCCTCTTATGTATTTCAGCTTTTCATAAAAGTTTAGACTGGTACTTTTTAATTCCAGTCTTATTAAAAATTAAATAAATCTTTGACATGATTGTTAAAAATCAGTAGATAGAAACACACAGGATCTCAGGCAAAATTAAAAGTGAACAACTTGTGCAAATAGGCGAAGTGATGCGTGGTAGACAAGAGACACAGCTCAGAAAACCTGGAATGGATTCGCAGGCTTTAATTAGTTGTATCAATTCATGTTATCCAAGAATCTGGCCTGCTTCTTAAAAAAAAAAAAGTTTTGGATATGTTAGAAAAATTGGGTGTATAAATTACAAGTGCCCCATGACACTTTAACTTGAACAACCAGTACTTATCCAGTTAACTACAATAGGTCTCACTGTCCTTGGCAGGATTACAAGGGTAATATTTTTTGACACGGATGAGCAGTTCTTGAACAATTTCTTCAATGTATTAAGCATGAACGGGCTTTTCTTCAACATCAGGTGTGCATGTCTTTTCTTCACATTCATTTTTCTCCACCACACATATTTATTGTGGCCATTACAGGGAGGGAAACTTCCCTTCCGATAAATGTTTGTCTTCTCCTCCATCCCTTTTATGGGAACACCGCAAACTGATGGAGTGATCCTGTTTCATATGCCTGTTTCGTTTTATTTATTTATATAATCGAAGAAGACATTCACTATTGTTAGAGTATATTGCTATGGCTTCTTCATTGCTTGCAAAGGAACTTGTGGGCAAAGATAAAGACGAGCTATGATAGATAGTCTGTTAAAGACTATCTTCTAGTTTCTTATTGACAAGAAGTCTCATTTGTTTAAAGGGAGTTCATAATACTCAAAAAATTGCAAACTTAGCAAAAAAAAAGTAGTAAAATATTGTTGACTTATTCTGCCTTTACAAAAACTTTTGAGGGCCTTGAAATATCCTCTACTGACAGCTGGACATGAAGGACTTCAAACTGAAGAAATGAGAACATAAATATCTTCTACACAAGATGGATTGATATAACAACATGATGGGTACACAGCACATATTGTCTCAAACTTTGTATCTTAGGGTCTTCATTTTCAGAAAGAGAGTTACTACAAGTTAGGGCTAAAAAATAATATTCAAAAGCTTTAATAGCAAGGATTTCAGCCTTTCATTAAGTAACAATCTGTTGTCAAAGCAGAGAGTGCTTTTGTTTTTGTCCCCTCTCCCCTTTTTCACCTCTTAATGTGAATTTTCCTAAATGTTTATTAGTTTATTGGAATATATTCTCCCATATTCAGATCATTTCCTTAGGCAACGTAGTGCTTGCTTTTATAGAAGAGCTGTATTAACAATTCTAGGTAGTGGTAATTGGCAATCTAACTTTGAACATGCAAATGATGATGATGATGATGCCTTGTGTAGCATCTAAGTCTACCAAAGATTTACAGAAAACAGGACAAGCACGTGCAGGCTGAAGTGGAAATAAAATTCTTTATACCACACACACCTTGAATAAAATTATGTGGTTTTAATTGTATTTTCATTGCCTCTCATAGAAAGAGGTACTCTGAGCTTAATCCTGCTGCTTTTCTACAGTTCAGAAATAAAGTCCAGCAATATAAGATGTATGGGAAGACTTTGCCAGTCTATGTGAAGTAGCATATTGAAAGAAAATGCCTTCATTTGCTCGACCAAATTCTCATTTTAATTATTTGAGACTCCAAACTTCCTTTTCCTTTAAGTGGTATTCCTTAAAGTATGTCTTCTCAGCTCAAGTGTCAGATCAATTAATTTTTTCCCTCTTTGTTTGCTCTAGAGGAGACTTCTTTTATTACAAGAACAGAAAAAAAATGTACATATGTGATAGTAACTTTAATTATTGAAGGTTTTTGACACCACTGATGAAAATGCTTCCCACAAAGTCAGCTTTGAGCATAGCCAGTGTCAATACTGTGAAGGTCAGTGTTCAGATTAACATACTCTCTGCAAAAACATATGGCAGATTTTTGTACTAGTAGAAGTAGTAACGTAAGAACTGATTGAAAGAGTGAAAAGGTATATCCGGAGTAGCTAGAAACCTCTGATATTAAGAAACTAAACAAGCTTCCTTGGGAAAGAGAAACTTAAAATTTACATCCTTGCTAGTTTCATCTAATCCAAGGTGACTTTGATTCTAACGAACTTTTATTTATTTATTTATCTATCTATTTATTTATTTAATTTTTAAAGTTCCTTTTGAGTTCGTTGCCTGGTAGCACTCGAATTTATAGAATTAGATCCTCAGTATCTCACCTAATATTAAAGACATTGCACACTGGTATGCTGATTCCTCTTGCCTCCCACAGTATAAATCATGGAGCCTTCATGGAAATCAGCAAGTATTCAGCCCAAGAACTTTCAGTGTGTAATGGAATTAATGACAAGTAAGCCCTCACACACCAGACAGTGGATGGGGAACTGTGCAGATCTTTGCACCGAAGAAAAATTGTGGTTTGATATTATCACTATCACGTACACATTCATGGCTGATGAGGAGGATAAGTAAAGATAAGCACGAGACTTTCCTAAGACAGCTGACAATACACTGAAAGGAGCAGAGGTTTTGGAGACAAAATTAAATGTTCTGAAAGCATAAAATTACTTCTCCCCCAGAACCCCACAAAACAACCTATGTATATGAAAGGACTGCAAAAAGGAGTTGTAGCTGATAAAATAGAGAAGCCAGCTGATGTTCTTTGAAACAGAGGATCTGGGAAATATTTACTGAGATGCAGAGAAGGCCTTTTATCAGAATTCTTCTCCTTCTACATTTTGTCCTCCACTTTTCAATAAGGTCTTTTGAAAGATCATTATCTTGGAGAAGACACAGTTGCACAAATGCCTCCCTTCAACATGAAAATAAAAACTTCAAGTTACACTAAATAAACAAAGCCCATCCATTACTTATCTAAACCCAGAACAAAAATGAAACATCAGGAATCTAGATATTATTTCTCAACAAACAATTCAACAGAAAATCCCAGATATCCTGTATCTTGGTCACTAGTCATACATCTAGTTGACAACATGTAACAAAGTGCTATAGGGTGAAGCCTGACGTGTTTTGCACATCTAGGTTACTTGGAACAGTTTATTCTTATGTGGTCAAAAAGCATAGCATAAGGAACAAGCAGCATTGGAGAAGGGGAAAAAATAAAAATCTGTCCTTAAGCAGTAATAATTGGATTTGGGGCTCTCTCCGTCACAAATTAGCATTCGTGGCATCTGGCCCATGGACCAGATGCTGTAGGACTTTGGGGATGTTTGGAAATGTCCAGTTAATGGCAGCAAATAGCTATTAAGGGAAAAAAAGGGAGACAGACCTGTGAGAAAGGCAACACTTTCACCAAGCTTCACCTCAGAATGTGGTGAGCTGATGGGACCTAAGCCATTGCTCAAAGTGGATGGAGTTAACACTTATTCTCTGGAGGACTTGGGGGAAAAAAAAGCACCAGTAACTTCTTCTGTAAATGTTTTCATTTATATAAAGAAAAACAATTTGGCATTCTTCACATGTGCACCTAGTGTGGTTGAATCAATCTTTCCAAGAAACAGAAGGATATACTGCTTCCTACATTGGATTAGCTCCTTTAAATAGGCCATTCGCCATTCAAACCACCATGTCATTTCAAGAAATTCCAAATTTTCCTTCAGCTATATGCCAGCTTGGCAGACTAATTCTGGTATATGACCAACCGAAAGAGTCCAAAATGTCACTGAACATTTTGTTCCATGAGAAAAATTAAGGAAGACATGGGGAAAAGGAGGGAAAAAGAGAGTTTACAATCAGTTACAATCCAGATCATTCTTTCCAGCTCATAATTCTCTTAAAAACTTTGGTGAAATCTGTGTCTTTATGATATCTCAGGCTTGGTGAAATATTATTTTGTAATACTGCACGATTGTGCACGGACTTTGAAAACCAATATGAAAGCTGCATACAAGCAGTAGCGTTATTGGAGTCTTTGTTCATATAACATTCTTTAAAATTTCCATATCAACATTTACAGCGTATCAACAAAGAGCCCCAACAACAGACCTGAATGATCTAGAATAAGTGAGAAATATCAAGAGACAGGCAATTGATGTAAAGGAACAGCAAAATATGGAGCCAGATAAATCATAACCCACAAAGTTAAACCAATGAGATCTAGCAGTTATCAGCTTCTCAGTGACACTTTTTGTTTTGCTTGCTAGACAAAAGATATGCACAGTCTCACTTCAGTTCTATCTTTCCTTCACATTTTGATTTGCAGATTCATTTGACCAGTCTGTCATTGTGACACTAAGTAGCACCATTCTGAAAACTTTCCAGCAAAATCCTGTTTGTTTTGAACTGGAAAGCAAGATGCTAGCACTACCAGAAGTGTTTGTGGAGATCTATAAAGATTATGGCTAACATTGTACTTGTTTCAAAGTTCCCAAATGGTTGTCAAGTGATCGAACATCACTCTTTCCCTTTCATCTCCTTTGGCCGTAGCTTTGCTATTTTGGAACCACCCACAGTTTACATATGGAGCATTTTCTGGAACACGCAAGACCCAGCTGAGGTCCCTTGGCCAAACTTGTTGAAAGCCACGACCATCAAACTATTAGCCCAGCTAATCTCTTGTGTATACACAACTCTTCATTATAACAAATATTCCAGCAGACAAATACTCAAGATGTACGAGACACATTTTCAACAGTCTGTTCCAAGAAATATTTATATTCACATACACACTTATGTATATATTTATATAATAGAACAGCTCCAAAGACTGTATGGGGAGAAACTCCAGCACAGACAGCAGTAGCTGGAGCACCAACCTAAGACACGAGAGCAGGGATGTCTACATGGTCTTTCCTCATCTTAATCCGTGAGAAGAGCAAGAGAATGATGAAGCATGGGATCAGTAAGAAACTAAGATTGCAAACAAAGAAATAACCGAATTGGAGCTAGATGAAATATGAACCCAATGCTCAGGCAAAATCTGTCTGCTGTGGTAAAAGAGAAGATGAGTGGGATAAAGGGAAGGAGGGAACCTCCTTCAGCTTGGAAACTGAGGTTCTGTCTCCATGTGGATACGGTGTTTAGCAGTTTGTCAGCACTAACAGCCCAGCTGTTTTTTTTCTAGCCTATGCATTAACAATGGGGAGTTGAGGTTTTTGAAGAGTGCCTAAATAATTTGGATGAAAAAAATTAAATGGAATTAAAAGCCATCACTTGGCACTTAAAATCATTCAGTAACTAGAAGTCATCACTCAGGCATTTTCAAAGTTCCCTTCTTAAAAAAAAATAAAAATCTTCAGAGCAAGCTTTAGACTCTTATTTTAATTTTTCTTGAATACATCTTGTCTGAAATAGAGCTTTCAGAAATAGATGACTCTACCATTATGATTTAATCAGCAGCCATTTGAAATGAATATTTCAAACCCTCACATTCTACATGCAACCTGAATGTCTCAGGAGAAAAAAAAAAGGGGGGGCACAGAATACTTTGAAATTATGAAAGTTTGAACACGCGGTCCATATTTTAAAACATCATCTCACAATTTCCTCTGTGCTGACACATTTTTTACAGTGCTGTTGGCCAAGAATTGCTTCACAGGCTCCGCTTACCCACACAGCCTGTGGTTGGAGGTGGGAGTGGGAGGAAAAGCAACATGTAACCACAGGAATATCAGCACTGGTTTGAGCTCATACAGCCCCGTGCTATACGTGCTGAGGCACGTGGAGCAAAGCAATGACAGAGGTGAGAGTTTTATAAAAAGTTGAGGTGACTGTGAACACGTAATAAGATAAAGCTGGATTTTTTTTTCTAGTTTTTCGTTAATCAGCTGCCCATCGGACCGATGACATAGATGCCCGCTGATATCCACGAACCTTACTCAAAAAGAAACTTCAATCATTATTGCCCTTCTCTTTTGCATGAAATACAAGGCAGTGTAATAAATACGCAGATCCTTATTTTCTCCACTTTTAGTCTTATTTTTCACATTCTCTATACCAGGAAGTCAAAACTCTTTTTCGCCAGGGACCACATAAGCCTTGCGGTTGACTTCAAAGGGCTGGATGTAATTTTAGGATTGTATAAATGTAGGAGTAGTTACACGTATACAGTCCTAAAATTACCTCCGGCCCTTTGAAGGCAACTACAAGGCTGATGTGGCCCCTGGTGAAAATGAGTTTGACATCCCTGCTCGATACATTGTTGAATTATTGAAGAAGATGGGTGGTAATTTCTACCAGGAATATTTTCAAATATTTTATTCATGGTTTTGCCCTACTGCCCTACTGTATACAAGCGGTAGTGTTATTGGAGTCTTTGTTCATATAACATTCTTTAAAATTTCCATATCAACATTTACAGCGTATCAACAAAGAGCCCCAACAACAGACCTGAATGATCTAGAATAAGTGAGAAATATCAAGAGACAGGCAATTGATGTAAAGCAACACCAAAATATAGAGCCAAATAAATCATAACCAATGAATAAATAATCAAAGAAAGTAGAAGGGTTCTCTGTGTATTTGAAGTAAAATGTTTCTCTGTTCTGCTTGAAATGCTACTTGCTTGCTTATCTTTATGAAGAGAAGCTGGAATTATCTTTCATTGTCTTATCACACATAGCTGACACAAACTGTTCCTGACCATTAACAAGACCAGAACGTACAAACATGTTTTATTTTTTAAAAAAAGCTCTTCCTACCTACATGGGAACTTGGAAAGGGGTAAAAAAACAAGTCTACCCTGGTGAAAAATCTGACAACATGCTTAATAAATTCAAATTCATTTAATTAGATTTCTTAATTGAAATTAACCTTGAGAAACTGAAGACAAACAGCTCAACATACCTTTTACCAGGCAGTGTGATATTTAAATGGTTTGCAAGAGACACCAGTACCACGAAAACTAAGACTCAGTCACTCAGTCCACCTCCAAGACAGGCTCCAGGTTTCTGCAAGTGGTACCAGTTGTACACTTTCCCAAGTTGCTGTTTGCTACTGAAAACATGTTCTTAAGCAGAGACTAAAAAGAGAAACGTTCAGCGTCGGTAACTGCTATTGTATATATTTTTCTTCCTCCTTGCTGAGAGACGCAAGATGATTACAGCTGGACAGAACTGGGCCAATACGACAGAGTAAAATTTTAAGAAAAGTGTAGCAGCTGCCCCCTCCTCTCTGTATTCACCCCCTTGCCTCACTCCCCAAACAGCACACCACTAATTGCACTTTCCACTCACCTGATTTTACTTTAAGGCTTTTCAAGAGGATTGTCATTTATAGCCTGCAATTCAAGCCTCTTATGCCCTTTGCAGAAGAATCGGCTATATTGAACTGGAAATCTCACCCTCTAACTATTTATTAATATAGTTTTAGAGGAATTCTCAGATTTTTGTTGCTAACTGCTCACTTGGGTTGAAATGCGATGCACTTGTTGGCAGTGTTGCCCCAGAGGGACTGCAGTGAGACAGACTTACTCAAGCTTCACTTGAACACAGAAATGAAAATCAATAAACAATTTGAACTTCTCAGAAGAGAATTTTTCTCCTCTAATGAATATACAAGCTTGGTTACAGCTTAATTTAAAGATTGAATTTAGTGTGTGTTTTTTCCCTGCACCAGGAGCATGACAAACACAAGCTTCAAGTGACATGTCCCAAAGGGAGACTTATTGTTAAAAAAAAAAAAAAAAAAAAAGAAAAAAGAAAAAAAAGAAGGCAAGCAAATAACAACAAAAACCCTGGCCTCTTGACAGAGAGCTACCTTTCAAATACGGAAACTCAGGTAGCTGCAAAACAGATCTCCTTTGTAGGTGACTGCACAAATACCTAAACTTTAAGTTCCTGGTGGGGCAAATTTTTTAGTGTCTGTGTTTTTATTTGCTTCTATAAGAGACTGCAAATAGGGTCAGACTACAGCGTAGGGATGTGATTGTAAATTCTGTAGTAGGTTGAGATTGTTCGAATGCAGGATAGATGTGTGCGTTTTGTGAGTTAGTTTCTCATACATACAAAAAAATCATCTCTATAACTTTTGCTGTCAGTATTGGAGCATGTTAGCAATGTCATTTCTCTAGAAACTAATCACGTTAATTAAATAAAATGACTGTGTTTCCAAAATAAAACATGCTTGCAGTCAATACTAGCTGTAGGAAGGGTTGATGCTGGGATGACATGCTGTGCTTTTTGTTTTTCAAAATTTCTGCAGAGTTATCAGGCTAAACTGCTTTTGCCATCTGATAGTTTGTCTTGGCAAAGCGGTTAGTTGCAAGCCCCAAAAATGATTGTGTACAGCGTTTTATTTTTCTGCTCATCAAGAAATAGATTTGAATTGTAAACTTTGATCTCATCTGCACAAACTGGAAACCAGACAAATCAGATTTTATATGTAAGTGCAAATCAGCTAAGCGACATATTAAAGTGAGATCTATTTCAAAACCAGCCCTAAAAACATGATGTTGGAAAAGAGTGGCAATGCAGATGTACTAAAACACTTGAAAGTATAGATTTCAACCAGTTCAGTTATCTTTGTCCAGTTTCTTTACAGACAAACCCTCAGAGAGTACATTAAGGCATTCATATGGATAACAGGTAGCTTGACTTTCCAAACCAAACTAGTTAGATGTACATTTCTGTTGCAATAAAAAACCCCTAAATTTCTTTAGCCTCTGAACTCTTTTTCATGTTTGTAATCTTAACACCCCACTCAAAGGGATCTCTAAAGCTTTTCATTTAAACTACAATTATTCTTTTGTCTACTGGGAACCCAGTGCAAAGATGATGTCCTGTGTGCAAGAAGCAAGCAAGCTGAATATTAATTAACGAACACTACTTAATATGCGGAAGAAGAGGAGCAACAATCAGTCGTGAGTCCTTACATATTAACTGGTAGATCATTGTTATTCTGGGAGGCATCATAAGGCCAAATGCAGGTTACAACTAGTTTAGAAAATCTCTTTAATTAAGAAACATGAAAGTTTAAGTCTCTCATTATAAATATCTTATTGTGACCATAAAAGACATCATTAAATGCTATGATGGTACAGCACTTTTAATGCAGTCTGAGGTGGATGAATTGGACTTTGGCTGTTAATCTGTTTGTGGTGGGATTCAATAAACAAGCAAAACACTGAATTTTCACAATTTTTACTAAGGTGTAAAGAAGTAAGCTTTCCTTTTCTTAAGGACCTGGGAAGGCTGTAAATAAACAAACCTCCACGAAGCACCTCTGTTCAAGTAGGTGGGTCAGCAGTTTTGCCATGGCTGTTGGCAGCCTTGCAGAACAGAGGAGACTATGCATGTTGATGTCTAATACTTCTTGCTTTGCTAAATTAACTGAAGTGAAAAAATGTAACATTCTCATAAGCAAGTCCCTGGGAACATTGTTAAAGGAAACTGGCCTCCTTGTTCTCACTTGTCAGATGGGAAAGCAGGTCTGTAAAAAGATGAGGTGTGATCTGAGGCTACTCATGAAGGTAACATCCAATGAAAATGGGTATGGCTTTCCAGACATGGTCTCTATCCTCATCAATATTGCTTTCCCTTTTAAGGAATTGCTTCCCCCCAGTATTAGTGAAACCTATGAATATTAAAATCACAAGAAGAATGCATTTTTTATAAGATTCCTACTTCAAATCTAGCACGTCTAATGACAGGAGTGTCAGGAGATCTACAGGTTTTTTTTGCTGCATGGAACCATGCAACAAACAAAACTAAAATAATTCAGTGCATCGTAATGAAAAGAACGTAATCCATTTTCAAATCTGCTTCTTCCCAGTATGCCCAATGGTGAGAAAGAGAGCAGTTACAGGAAGAACCAAATTCAGTCCTCAACTATATGCAAGGTTAACAACTTATGACATTTTTTTTTTTTTAGCAGGGGATGCAGCAGTGCACATTGATCCAGCTTTTTATCCTGAACAATGAATTATACGAAACTTTCCTGCATTTGCTGTACACAAAATATTTTCCTAATACAGTACACAAAAAAACATTTCTGCTTGCTGATGCTAAAAGGCTTCTCTGCCAAATATAGAGTTTCTCTCTGAAACATTATTTAAATAGTTTTTATAGAAACAGTTTGGACAGGAAGTAAGATGTATCAACATCTTACAAGGATTTAATTATAAGCTATATTTTACATTAAGCTACATGAACATGTTTGTATACACTACATATAGTAAAAATCCTTATTGTTTTAGACAGTCTGGACAGTTTCAGCAACTTAAATTGAGAAATATGGCCATTGATTTGGAAGAAGTATACATTTGTATTTTGCTAATGTCCCTTCACTAACCTGAAAATGCGGTAGTTCTTGTGGGATACTCCCAGGTTTACTCCTCTCGACATAGAACAGAACAACGCTATGGAATCTGAAATAATTAAGGATTTTACCGAGTTATGCTTCTTAGCAGAACCCAGCACTGTTCACAAAGTGTTCTCCACTCCTGGAGTTCTTCAAGGCATGATCCGGCCTTTGAAGAATCTGAATCAGCCCCCTTTTCTATTCATTTGTATAGCTACCCGTCAAAGTGTAAGTAGTCAAATGCAATTATACCACTTGATAGACTGAAAGTCAAATGACGCAAAAAGCAAGACTGGGTAAGAGTGGGAGAAGGCATGATGTTTACAACATACAGAAAACAAATGAGACAGTACTTCCAAGAGCCTCTGGCAGAGATGCAAATTCTTCCACTAAAAGTAAACTCCTGTCAACGTGAAAGGAGCTGAAGCTGGCCAAGAACACTCTAGAAGTCTCACCAGAAAAAAAAAATCAAAAAAAAAATCACCATGTGGCACTGTTACATGTAATCATAAAAGTTTTCACCTGTTCACAGCTTTCTGTTGGGTGGGTGGACCTTTGGGGAAGAAACCTTGGCCATGAGAAGGGTCCTGTTTGCTGGTGGCCTGAGCTGTTCCAGGCTGGACCCGGTTCCCACAGCAGAGCTTCTCTCAGAGGGAGGTGCTGGGGATGCTCTGCCCTGCTTTGGACCTCACCTGGCCCAGGACAACTCTGGGCATATTCCACCCACCCCATGCAAGTTCCCATTTTTCAGATGATCTGTTAAGCAATAGAACATGTTGTGGCTTGGTGAAAGAATAAACCTATAAATGAGGAAGAAATATCTTTTTATGTGAGAAAAATGAAATTAGAAAACCTAGACACAACAGGAGGCATCGACTAAAAAGCAGGAGAGAAGGGATGTGGTGACACCCAGGACACAGCAAGCCAGAAGTCTTTCTCAGGATTAGAGATGTTGTCAAAGCAGTGTATTAACAAGAATAGAAAAGGAACAGAAACATGAAAAAGGGTCAGTCGTAATTCACTGTCTCTCACACCTGATTCCTTCCTCCTCGCTTTGCAAACTTGCAGCATTCAAAGAATCTTCTAATTTTTGAAACTACCTGGGAAGTTCTGCTGCACTTGCTCACTTACAAAAATGGAAACTGGAGGAAAAAGAAAAAAAGAAAAAGAAACCCAAACATTACCAGGTTTTAAGTCTTTCTGATTTTTCATGCTGCATTACTCCTCTATGGGTGGATGGTGATCTTTAAGAATTATTTAAAATTCCACTCCTTCCATCTACATTAATTCTTTTACAGAAAAAAAAATGTACCCTAGTCAATCCAGGTCATTTGGTTAGAAAACTAGTTAATGGAGACAAGTGTTAAGCAAAAAAAATAAGTGGCCTTTTCTTAAATGAATTTGATACCAATCTTCTGATTTTCTTATTGTCCTATTCAGACAGTGTTTTTCATGCCACCTTACATCCAGGGTGTTTCAGCTTTTGTAAGAGAAATATCAGGCCACTGAAAGTCACTCCTTTTTTGTCAGGAGGTCAGAGAGCTTTTCTAAAGATTTGGCATTCCAGAACATACCCCCATTTGATCTCATTTTCCTTCTCCCAAACTCAATATCATGCTTGTACCCTCAGATGTTTGCGGACTGTGCAGGTTGTCAGGATGCAACGTATGTTTAACTGAAAATAGCTTCTCTGAACTTAAAGGCGACACAAGCCATAGGCCATACCAATCACATTAGATTGCCCCTTCCTAACAGAAAAACCTCTCCCTCTCTAGCTTTCCAAATTAATTAATGTCTGAATGGTCTAAACAGTATCAGTAACAGAAGAACAAAGGTAGCTTGTTTACTCTGAGACACCATCTCAAATCCAGCATGAGGTAAGGCTACGCATTGTAAAGAGAATGTCACTCCCTCACTCACAAGAGATGGCTGTGATTGAACAGATTTCACCATTAGCTTATTTCTCATGGCTAGAAAAAGGCTCCCAAATCCAAAAGAGAACATACCAGGGAGTTACTGTAGATCTGCATTATGAGGACACATAACATCTTGCATTATAATCACCTCAGAAATCGCTATATGGAGCTTATCACTCTTGAATGCCAAATAAGTGATATTTTTCTAGGTAATAATTTATAAACACTGAAAAGTCATTTAAAAATAAGTCAAGAGCTGTCTTATTACATAGCCTTGGATCTACCATCTCCACTAACAGTTAACGTTTACGTGCTTTTTCTACATTTATCTTTCCTTTAGGTGCTTGAACTGCGTGGCTGGTATCAGCACTTGATTAAAAGAGCATTGTCAAGAATTGCAATTTAGGCACTTTGTGAAAGAATCATAATGTAGCCCATAACCTAGGCAGCAGAGTAGCCTGAGGTTCACTCTTCTACTGGAAACAGTTACATTCTATTTACTAGACAACCTTAATTTGCCATCTGAACTGAATGAGTTCATTAGTTAAATCAGTGCTTAGGACCATTTGTTACCTTTAAGTAACCTCACTGCAATTTAAATGAGAAGAATGTGTAAACAGTTAATAAGATGAGAAAATAAGAGTCCCATGAAAAAAGGAGTGTATACTTTGCTACCTGACAAAGGGAAAGAAAAGACCCTCAGCCCTAGTATATCCATCGGTTACATTTTTTCAGTTACATTTGTGTGATCTGCCTTTACCCTAACTCTAGCTCTCTTCACCTTCCAAAAGATTTTTGAGGATCAATGTCTCAGCTACAAATAATAGAGCAAGAATCAGAATGGCTATAGGAAATAAAGAAAAGGGCAATGTTTATATAGATATATATTCTTAAATTGTGTGTACAAAACAATGAAATAAAACACTTGTGAAGGAATAATTTGTTTCAAGGGAATTATTTTCAGATTAATTTTAAATAAAATATCTTATATTTACTCAGCAAGTAATCCCTGAAATCCCTACATATTCGTCCAGTTATTACAGAAATTAGACAGAATGCATAGAGAATATTTCCGAGATATGTTTTGGCTTTTCTTTTTCAATAAAGTGCACCGCAAAGGGAATAAAGAAATTCTTTACCCAAATTAATGGTGAATTATTTTGTCATGAGAATAGAAGTTTATATTCATTTAAATGAAAGCACATAAATTGTTCTTGACAAGAAAAACAAAGCTAGCCTTAGGCAGTATTTTCATTATAGAAAAAGGCACATGTCCATGAATATCTAGTATAATATTAACAAAACCTGTTCAATTAGCTATGCATGTGCCATTGTTATGAATATTTATTTGCATTGCAGCTAAGTAACATTGATACCTTTTTTTCAGCCTTTTTAGAGATACAAAATGAAGTGAACATTACTGCTCTGCAGAGAGTGGTAAAACTTCTCCAGAGAGTTGGTCAGATATAACACTTCTTATTAGGAAAACCTCCTTCACTGCTACTTGTTTCATTCTTTGTCACACTGGAAATCTGCTTGAGGAATTATAATTTAAAGTAATTTTGATCCAATTGACAGCCTAATCTCATCTTTTCTGTAGAGAAGTTATTTACGTAGAGACAACCCAATATAGTAGTTAATTTTTTTCTGAAGTCAGTTCACTTGAATTGTGTTCTAATTATGTAGATCTCCCTGTTTCATAAATGTTTTTTTAAAAAAATAATTTGCTGGTAGAAAGCATTTCAAAATAGCAACTTTAAAGCAAAGCAAGATTTACAGGTATATACATACAGAAATACTTACCCTTGATAGGCTTGAGAATAATCTAGAATGGTTATAGTAGTAGGAATATTTATGGTTATGAAGTCAGTGTTAAGTATCGTGTGACTTATGTCTTCTATTACAAAGATTTTTGAATATTGAGTATTTGTAACAAACTGCCTGCAAAAAACTGCAGAGTAAAGGCCTACTTTGGCAAAAATATGTCCAAGTGATTAAAAACGTTGTTCTGGGTATGAATAAAGGTATTAGCTGCAGAACTTACTCTAGGAGGAATTTCAAATAGTGAATCATTAGAATCTTACTCACGATTAGAAACTGAAAAAACAAAATTAATTAAATAAATTTGTCCCATTTACAATTGCCAGGAAAACAAAAACAAAAACCCCACAAAAACCAGAAACCACACAACAAACAAACCTTTAACAAAATGGTTAAAAAGATGATTACACATGGTCTCTTGAAATTTTATTGATTGTGGATCTCATTCTAGTTTCCATTCTGCCACCGCAAGAACCTTTTCCAAAATCCACTAAGGTCAGCAGGAATAGTTTTACGTAGTGGATAAGCACTGATCACAGAACTATTCCAAGACAGTGATACTCCACTAAACTATTTTTGAATTGTTAGGGTAAGAATCAGTTCTGTAAATGATCTTAGAATTTGCCTCTGTTCTTCCTTAGGCATTATAGATATCTGTAGTGTTTTCTTCTCAGCAGCACAATCCCATGAACTACAAGAACAAATATATGAAGGAGGTCATCCTTACGGTATGTTTTGAAACGGAGAGAAATGGTGGCAAATAAAATGTGACATAAATATATGATGCAACTGTAGCCCCATTAACAGAGATTAAATAATTTGAGTTATACTTTGAGGTGGCTTAAAGGAAAGCAACCAGGCAAATATAAAATAAGGAGAGAAACAGGTGAGTGTATGGAAGATATTGTGCTTACACAGATACTGTTGATTTCTAGATGGGTTCAACTTGATTCCCTTCCGGAGCAAGGCTTAAGTTGAGAGTAAGATGCATTTTCTGTAGTTGCTCATGCAAGCATATACAACCCACCCTCCTCAATGAAATATGACACTTTGTCTAGTGACACACTGAGAAATAAATGATAATAAAATGATAATAAAGTAGTGATTTTGTTGGATTTTAATGCATCCAGAGTGAAGATACTGAAAAAATAACTTCTTGCAGCTGATGATCTGGGCAATCAAAAAAAAAAAAAAAAAAAAAAAAAAAAAAAAAGAAAAAACAAGAAAAAAAAAAAAAAAAAAAAAAAAAAAAAAAAAAAAAAAAAAAAAAAAAAAAAAAAAAAAAAAAAAAAAAAAAAAAAAGGCGGATTTAAGTGACGTGATCTCAAAATTAAAATCTCAACAGATCACAGTTTTGAAGACCACTGCCAAGAAGGATGCGTGTTCAGACTTTTGTTATCTGTTAGAACATGAGCTGCTTGTCTCTTCCACTGCTCTCCGTTTGCATGTGTCACAGCAAATGTGTAGCACTGCCATCACAAAAGCGATAGGAGTTGTTATTGTAAGTGGTATATGTTGCCTGTTGGTGATGAAACAGGAAGAGACAAGCACCAGACTAGTTTCGCTGGTAATTTCTTTTGATGAGATACTTGCAACTATAAGAGCAAGAAAAGGATGAGACAAAAAATGGTAGGGTTCTGGGAGAGTTAAAAGAAAGAGACTTCTGTTTAAACCAGACATTTTTCTGCTTAATTCTGAATGCTGCATCTACCCAGCCAAATGATGGTGTGGTAGCAAAGCAGTAACGATAGCTGTGAAGATGTGGCAGCACAGACCCGAGCACGAACTGTACAAGCCCGCTGGAGACCTGGCACCGTGCTGCAGTTCCTGGCCCAAAAAGGATCTGTGCCCGCTGCATTTTTGCTGTTACCTGTACTAGCTAAATCGAAGATACTGTGTATACGCCCAATCGTATTATAATCACGCAACCATTTGGCTGTGTAGGCAAAAGCAGTTGGTTTAGGTGCTTAGCATTTAGATGATGCACATCACACAATAACATCAATAGGTATATTCAAGTGACCAGAACGAGATCCAGGATATGAAGTTCAAACTAGACTGGACCTGAAGCTCTGATGTCGGCTCAGCGGGGCAAGGCCAGCCTGCGGGCCTATTCTTCAGAGGGCTGATAGCAATGCAGGAGCATTTAGTCTGAATCAGCAGCAAGAGTTTTTCATATAAGGTTACAAAACCTGCCATTTGTAAAGAAAAAGCCTATAAAAAGGTGTTTATTTAGTGAGGGAAAGGTTTAAGACCCAATAAAAAAAAATGAAAAAAAAAAAGGAGCTGAGCAGGCAAACCTCGAGCTTAACCTCAGCCCTCTGCAGCTTGGAGCTCAGAGGATCTCTGAAGTCACTTTATTTTAACTCATCTTGTCACTGCAGAACAGCAACTCTGTTACCTTATGATGGGAAGAGGAGGAAAGGAAGGTTGGAAGAGCTTTTTGTTTATATTTTCATTTCTCAAGCTATAAAATTCCATTATAAGCTTATTTTTAGACCCTCTTAGATGGAAGGGCAAGTTCTTGGCTCACAGACCCATTCCCGGAGGGATAATCAGCTGCTAAATCCAGACCCAGCCACTCGCTTTTCTACACCAGTCTACCAGAACCCCAAGCATCTGCCTGGGAATTTGTGTCAAGAAGAAAACTATTTCTCAACACGATAAACTACTGTAACAGAATAAAATGGTATAGAAGTTTGCAGAGCCCACAGGTTTTGTAGCGAAAACATGCTGTTTAAATATTTTGTAGCAAAAGGCTAAGAAGGTACCAGTCTTGTTTGAAGATGATGAAAATGAGCTTTCTTAATGTTGGTGGCTGAGAGGCCCTGTGAGTCATCTCAGAAATTTCTGGACCTGAACCTGGACATTCACTAGGTATAAAGTGGTATCGAAAGCAGCCTGTGAATCTTGAAACTCAGCATAAGGGACGGTATGAAGCACAGCAGCACCCAGTTTGAGAGGCTTCAACTACAGCTTTTTGGAAGCCTCAAGTATCGCTCAGGATCTTCAACTGAGGAAAAAGTCCTATGGTAATGACTCATGCAGTCAGTGGTGAAAAAACAGCTATAGGGAAAGCTGGGTAGCTGGGTGGAAATATTAAGAGACATTTATTACGCATATTAAAATCAAATAGGACACAAGAGAAATCTAACATACCAGTCTGTTTTTTGGTATTCAGCTCTCACAGGGGCAACCTTTAGTCTGATTGAACCTGTGTGGTAACTGTTTGTTTTTCCTGACTGGGAGTGCACATGTGTATATGATAGTACGATGGCAGCAGTCCAGGCTATTAAATGGAGAAATTACATCCAATAAGAAGCAAACAATGGCATGAAGCCTTCTATCATTTTTGCTATTAGGCTGAATCTAAGGTTTTCAAAAGAACATAAGTTGCCACTTAAAAACTGAAAGACAAAACTTCTAAATACTGAAGCCCTTATGAGCTTATGAGCTGAACGACTTCAAATTTCATTAAAATCTCCTCTGCTAGATTTTTCCCTTTGTGCCTTTCATTATAGCCCAATATGTTGAGAGACAAGGGCTGGTTTGAACAGTGTTTTTCCTAGAAACCAGAACACTGAAATACTTTCAGCATTTGATGCAAAAGAGGGAATTGCACCAGTAGCATCCACCACAACCAGCCCATTTTATAAGAGTCCAGAACCATCCATCTCAGCTGCTGGTGTTATATTTTCTAGAGGACTTCTGAATGGCCTCAAATGTCATCATTCCACTTGGAAAACAAGAGACTTTCCAAACTCCGTGGAGTCCTAAACTTGTGGCGTATATGTAGATGCCACACTTGGGTATAGCAAATGATGCCCCTATAGAACACACATGATTGCTAGGAGTTGTATAACCTTCACCTTAGGCTTAAACAGTAAGTAATCTTTTCTACATTCTTCCGTCCCACATTTTTCCAAAGGAAAATGAGAACAAACAAATGTTTGGAGTACCACAATAGCATTAATAAACATGAGAATGCAACAGCTAGTGTTATTCTACAGAAATGAATGAATAAATAAATAGACTATAAGCACTTTATTCTTCTCACATAATTTCTTCTCAGTGACATTATTGAACAGACTGTTGAAAACAAACATCGTTAAATGAGAAAAGAAGAGCAGGAGCCTGTCTAATTCCCCACTGCAACATTTTCCAATGACGAATGCTCCCTAAATGGATTTAGCTTTTTGAAAAGAAGTCAGAGAGAAATTTGATGTGGCCCCCTGACCCCTGGTAAGCACATGTATCTTCACCTGTCACATAACACACTGGCACTTGCTTACTTTTCAGCAAAGACTATTGATTTTGCTTATTGGCTGCAGGCTAGTCCATAAAGAACAAATTACAAAGTCAGAGGTCTACAGTTAGCAATTGCTTGCATGATAACAGGGAACTCAGCACTATTCCCACAACACAACATTAACATTCTCACAAATATGTGCAAACCTAAAACATACACTTCTGCTGTGAAGTCCTCTGTATTTTCAACATTATACAGCAAGTGAAACGTGCAGTACATCCCATACTCTCACCAGTGATCAAAACTACACGATTTTTGCTCCATATCTAAGCTTGTGGTTTAAACAATTTCTTTATAAAGAACAAAGAAAGAGAGGATTAAGCAATGGTTACATTCCACTACTGATAAAAGGAAAAATGTTTGACACAACCTACTGTTAGTAAGAACGTCTTCACAATGAAATTTTACACAAGAAAAGCCAACATTGTGACTTTTAAGAAATGTATCATTGTGCTACTTCTCAGGAGTCATAACAAAGTTTATCTTTGCCCGTCCCTTAATAGTTGACCTTGGGGGAAAAATAATATGATTTTCTGCGCCTTGCTTTCGTTTTCTGCAAAATGGAATACAATACTGTCCTCCATTGCTGAAATGCTCTTGAATTCCACTGCCAAGAAGTCCATGAAAAGACAGTACAGTCCAGCTTTTACTACTGAAATAGGACAGGCATGATAGAAGAACCCCTGGTGAGCATCAAAACTGGAGAGTCTGAGCTAGTTTCCTAGACCTCATTTTAATTCTTGGATCTTAAATAATACTCTCACAATATCACAATTACAGTTGTATTTTTAATACATAGCCATACCAAATGCAAATATATGCTGCTCATCTGGTATATGTTTTGTAGTAAGAGTCATGAGAATAACACAGAAGAGGCTGTTACTAACACCATTTCAAGCTCAGTAAATTTATAATAATTTCAAATGAGAAATGATTAATGACAAATAACAAAAGTGAGATATTGTTTTGACTTACTTCCCTAGAAAGGGCAGTTTTCTTAAATTTTTAAAAATGTTTTCCATGATAAAGAGTATTGTTTCAGCAGGAGCGACACCCCAGCTTTCAGGAACAATTTTCTTTTCTAGAATATTTGATTGAAAGACACTGGAAATTTCAAAGGTGTGTTACAGCTGAGCGTATTTGAAAATCCTGACTCAGTTCCCTGCTGAAATCAAATAGTTCAGGAAGAAAGAGCAACAAAAAGCACTTTTAGAAACTTGTAGTAAGTGTTGACTTAGTGTGTTTCTATAATAGGCTGTTTTGCTTCGAGTTAACTGATATTTAACTAAAACTAGCAGGTGTACTTGTAAATGCTAGTGCTGAAATGTCCTAAAGGTTTCTGTTTTATCCTAGGATTTAGCATGGTAAGATCCTAGAAGGATAAGCTACACAAATAGCATGAAGGGACAAAATAATCTTGTGGAATAACTTGTAAGGCAAACTCAGATCTGTGATTTCTCAAGACATGGGCCCTCCATTGGTAGCACGTTGCCACCTGTGGGGGTCAAATGACACTCAGAAACACGCAGCAATAATGTCTCACCAGGTGGCAATGGTTGCAGGGTAAAGAACAGCTCAGGGACTATTCTTAGGAGACTTGGTCCCAAGGTTGGTTGGATTTCAGAGGTGGCAGCAAATAATTTTAAGTTGCTAAGAGACAGTTTGTGCTGTCTGGGGTAGGCGAGGACTGGGCATCAGTTTGAAAAGGCATGTGTATCCACCAAAACTGAACTGGTTGTCTTAATTTGAGCTGGTAATTCAAATCTCTCCCGACAGCCTTCACCTACATGTGAGACGTGCACATTACGACAGGAGTCTCTAGAGCCACTAAGCCCTGCTCTACTGCTGCTGCCCTGGAAACCAGGCAGAGACCTGCAGTGCTCTGAAAACAGCAGACAAACTTGTCAACAGACAGACTGGTGGTCTTTTCCAAACAAAATGATTCTACGATCTATAACACTGGGGTGGGAAGACAAATTCTTCTGCTGTAAAAGTGTCACCATGGAAGCAAAAAACCACTGGAACATGTACTTGATCCATTTGCTTGTTATGCAGGACGCTCTCAACAAGCCTCAACCTTTTTTGACTTTAAAAAGAAAAGCATTAGATCTGCTCAGCCCTCTGTAACTACACGTGCAAGTTCCCACCCCCTCAAAGGAGATTCCAGGTAGTGAACAGAACCTGTTAGCTCTGCTTGTCATCTGCGCTCCTGAAAGGAGCTGCAATCTGATGCTCCTGTGCTTAACGCTTACTCCAGCAGCTCATTTCAGATAGTTTACATCTGACATGGCTCATTGGTCATCTCTAAATGGGGAAATTCGGCTTCACATTATTACATGAATCTCAGATGCCCTTCTCTGGGTTCGATGGCGAGATCAACCTGAAAGTTAAGTCTTGTTATGCCTGAACACTTTTACTGTGTCTTGTCCATAGTGCTAGTGGGGACCATGTTCTTCAGAAATACAGGTTCTGAGTCTTCTCATAAGAAAATCCTGGGTGAGAGACAAGTCACAATTTTGGATGTCTTTGTCAAGGTCTACAGCCCAAACAATTCAGCGTCATTGTGAACTCAAGATGGTAAAAATGGCTTAGGCTACAACTAACCATCCTGAACACCTAGAGGTAGAGAAGTATTCAGTAAGTGTCATAAAGTCTACATATTGCAGAAGACAACCTTTCCCTTACCAAAAGTTAAACTTCCCTTTCATCGACTTCTTCTCAACTAACTTTTGCTTTTGATACTACAATTCAGACCCAAAGTCAAATAGCAGGAAACCAATATGATATTGTGAATTGCATCTCTCTGTTCTACAATTCAAAGAAATTGAACATGAAGGAGCTGGTACTGGAGAATACAAGTCTCCCTACAGAAAGATAATGCAGATACCAAGTCAGGAGATGCATGTAGCTTCACATGGGAAATTGTTACAGTATTCCCAGCTACAGAGAGTAAAGAAGCCCAGTGAGTTGCCCAAAATCTTTAATTTAAACAAGCTCTTGAGTTTTTCTGCTGCAGAGGGATTTTTATGGCTTATATCTTCAAAGGTTTGTAAAATTAAAGAAAAAATAAAAAGACTTACTCTACAAATACTGAAGTTGATAGTATTATTTTCTCAACATTATTATTATTTTCTACAGATTCTGGGCCTGTAATAAGACCGACATTATCAGCAGACTTG
Source organism: Pampusana beccarii (assembly GCA_013399365.1). NCBI lineage: Eukaryota > Metazoa > Chordata > Aves > Columbiformes > Columbidae > Pampusana > Pampusana beccarii. The sequence continues at coordinate 197,017 of VWYH01009503.1, read as the reverse complement.
CAATGAAACAGCAATATTATGGTCTTTGATCTAGCCAAAGAAGGGGATATGCCAGAAAAGAGAGGAGACCACTTGATATCTAAACCCACTGACCTCCCTGGCAAGGCTTTATAAGAACCTCTAGCAGCAGTGAGGAGCTCATAGTACTCAGCAAGGAATGCTTGCAATTTGATTAAATAAGAATTACCATAATGCAACATGTGTTATTCCTCGTTATTTTCCCTTTTTAACAAAGCTGAGAATTACTTATCCAGTTAAGTCTATAAGAGGTGTAAATTTACAGCTATTTAGTAAACTATTTCTGTTATTTTAATTTAATTTTCTTAAATCTAATACCTTTTCAGCTTGATTTTATGTAAGCATTTCCATAGAAAAATTCTTGCTAGTAGCCCTAAAGGAACAAGAGCACTGCAACCACAAAGCAGAAGTAATAAAAGGTGAAACATATATTGAAATTAGACCTCCCTTCTAATCTTGTCCGAGGGAGAAAGACAAAACATCCTACTTTATTAGAGCTATCAGGCTCAAGTGAATGGACATAGAGGGTAAAAACTGAAGGATCTCCATGGATGACAGTTAACAAACCTACTGGTCACATGAGGCAACCCCAAGAACTTGGGTTTGAATCTGGGCTGAAAAGCAGATGATATCTGTTCAGCTCAATGTCAACAAGGCGTGTCATTAGTTCTGCCAACAATACTTTGTCAGATTAAGGTTTTCTAAGACAAAGGTGGGTTTCTCAACTCCTCCTCCTTCTAATTTGTGTGATCAGTAGGAAAGAGAGAACTCCAAATTTGACTTAAAAAAAAATCATTACTATTTAGGAGGGAGGGGAGAATTCTTGACTGCAAAGAACAGCTGATACTATAATTCAAACACAGTATCTTCATTTTATTAGTAAAATGGAATTATTTTACTTTCAAATGGCCAAATCCTGATGCCAGTACTCAAGTAACTCTTCATTTCTCACACACATGGTCTTCAAAATGAGTTACACTTGCGTTTTGCACTTGGTTAGCTCCAATGTGTCAGAAAACAAGAAAAATATAAAGGAAATCAAGCTCTCTGAACCAAGAGATGACTCATACATACATTCCCTTGTATTGACTTCATAGGGTTAGGCCAAAGCAGAGCGCAAATCATACCCTCTATGCTAGCTGTCTTCTTTCTAGTTTTGGTGATTTCCAGTTATCAACAACCTATATCCAATAAGACCATTATTCAATGAATAAGATATTAAGATATTGAGTACTTTTAATATTGTGGAGTTACCTTTCCCATTTCATGCTAGTTTCCATAAACCAAAGAAGCAAAAATGATACAAGCAACAGGAATATAAACAACATATTGTCTTTAATGGCCAGTCATAAAACTAGTAAATTATCTAAAATACATAATTATTTAGAACATATGCTATAGCTATAACTGACACACTAGGAAAATCCTGGGTTTTATCTTCTGAATACTGTTCTTTTGACAACACAAACCATTTTATAAGCCATTTTTACGAGCCATTTTTATAAATTAATACTGTCCTGAGTTGAACTCGTGGAGGGCAACTAACAGACACTTTTGGATTTGCAGTTAGGTTTGATGAGTCAGTGTTGCACTAAAAATCAACTGTTCAGCTTAGCTGTATCCTCTAACAGAAACTTTGAAAAAGATCTGTGGTTACTATAAAAATAAATAAAATCCCCTCCCCTAGCTGAAGCTAAAAAAATTTAAGTAGAATTGTTATGTGCAAGATATCTAACTGTATCCCAAAAGCTGTACTTTTAAGGACATTACTAGGAGTTATAAACATTTGTCGAGCCAATTTTTGCTTCAGGTAAAAGAAAGCATTGTAAATTTATTTCAAACAGTACAAGTCAGTGCTACTGTTTAAAATTCATCAACGCTTCAGAAAGACTACTTGTCTATTCAAGCCACACACTTTAAGTGAACTCTCACTAAATTCTCTATGTACAGATCAGGAATACATGTACTCTGCATAAAGAGAACTTCATCTGACTAATTAAAGAGAGATTGAGTGAGAGGGAAAGTGCAGGGTGTGCAGCAGAGTCCAAACGTGGAGATCTACTGCACCTTGTAAAGCCTGACAGCGTAGTATGTCAGGCAGGGAAAGCCCCGGGTACCACGGCCAAGTTTCGCTTGTTTCCGTGATGTGATTTAATGCCTCAGAACCACACAGGTTTGCAGCTCGTGGACATCTTACAGTGTCGAGTGAAGGGAACAGATTTGTCATCGCTCGCTGCCAGGAGCAGTCCCGAGCAGGGACATTTTCTGTCTATGACAATGATTGCTGTTACTAATGCTACTGTGAAAGGCGTAGAGCATCTGCATGGGGACTTCAGTAAAGCGCTGCCAAGACAGCACTCGCTTTGTGCTGTTGTTCCTGGTGTCTGGTTGAGGCAGCGATGAGACAGATCATATGACTTGAGCCATTGCAAGACCTCATCACTTTTCATGGGAGAACGGAAAAGTGCTGATCCCGAGGCTTTTATGCTGAGGGAAAGCAGATAAAAATCTGCAGGTGTAACTTAAAAAAAACTAGTATGAGAAGCATAAAATAGTGTTAATAAGGCTAAATTTTTATGGAAAACAAATAAAGATCAAGCATGTGATGTCAATTAAATGAAAATAAGAATTTAGTGATAAGCATAGACGTGTGCATCGTTGTTCAAAGTGGATAGCACTTTGATTTCCAGAGTATCTTTTGGTTTTAAGCTAAAAACAATACTGATACAAACAAGCACAAGGATGTATGGATGTAATAATTTTTTTTTCTTTCTTTTTTCCAGTGAAAAAGAACTAGTGATAATTGACTGTAACTCTGCCTGGCTTCATCTCTAGAGAGACATAATCATTCTGGATATATGAAAATAGATTGCTCATTCTAACCCACTGTTGTTTTATACTCGTTGGGGCCCACTTCTCAGCTGGTGATAATCAATGGTATTAGTCACTGAAATACAGGGAGCTGATTTACTCTATCAAGGGTTCCGGCCTTAAGCAATACTCATATTACCAATTTAATTCCTTTCCTAGAAGCAGAAATCTTAATGTTGGAACAAAAAGTTGTCTTCTGTCATCCAGTGTGCCAGGGAAAGCTCAAAAATGCTATCCATACACTGCTAAATCATACCAAGAACAGCCACTAGAAGCTGTGCAGTTATGGTTATGACCCTGGGTCCCTCAGGCACCTGAGTTTTCACTTTGCAGTCTCTTCAGAAGTTCTGTGGAGCTGTCAAGAAACTGCTATTTTGAAGCCAAGGCAAGAACTGTTGGGTTTTGTGGATATCCTCAACCATTACCAAGATATCGAGCTTTTTCCACACCTGTATTTTCTTGGCCTGAATTACTATGTTTGCCATTAAAAGTCTTGTAAAACTATGTGAAGTTTACCTGGGCTTTTGAAATTTGGGCAGAGAAAAAACCCAAATACAGAGAGAATAGTACCTCTTTTCCCCAGTGTTATTTGGCCCCTTAAGTTCTGTTTGAAAAAAAACCAACCAAACAAAAAAACCCCAAAAAACAAAAACAGAAACAAAACAAAAAAAAACCAAACAGAAATTGGGTGCATTTAAGTGCTAAATAGCGTTTTCATTCGAATTTCAAGTGTCTAAAGGGAGCATGAATTGGGTACGAATTCCATTATTCAGTCACAATATTATTAGCAGAGGAGGAGCAGGGTTTATTGCTGTTGTCAGTGCGATTAAACGGCTTTCTCATTTGCCTCACCTCAGAGAACATACACAGCACGGTCCTGATCAGGTTTGTCATCTTCTCAATGCCTTGGTCATGTTGACAGTCAAAATGAATGAACAGATTGGCACTTTGAAGTGCTCATTGATATCTTGAGGTCAGATGTTTCTTGTACATATCTGGACCATTTCCAGACACATAGGAAGCAGCAAGAACAACGGTAGCACAAGTGTCTCTGCCAGGTTCCCTCAACTCTACCCTGCTTCTTCAGCCAAAGGCCTGCCTGGTTAACACCTACCAGGGGTCAATGGATAATATCACTTGTGTGGGGTTTTTTTTGTGTATGTGTTGTCTTTGTTTGGTTGGTTTTTTTGTTTGTTTGTTTTTTCTTTTTTTTTCCTTCAAATAATGAAAAGCTGTTACATCAAAGCAGTTTGGAGGCATTGCTTAAACTGTCTTGCTGAATCTGAACTAGCTATCAAGTTATTCCTCCCACACAGAGCAGAACAGCTTGGTCCTGCTGTTTAGGGGTCCTTGCCAGCTGCAGAGACAGGAAAGGATTTTTTCTCTCTTTACTTGTTCTATTTTCTCCTCATCTTTAACGCTGCAAGTGTGATAACATTTGCAGCTCAGAAAAAGTGGAATTCAAGAGAACACCAAAGGAACAAAGCTTAAAAAAATAAAAAAAAGAAATCGATACATATTAGCAAGGCATGCAGATACACAGAGCTCTTGCAAATATAAATATTCAAGACGAACAAATTCTGAAATCCTTAATCTGTTTCAATATTTATTTTTTCTAATTCCTATTTTTATTCAAGTAACTATGTCCCAAAAGCGAAGAATAACATAGGAGAGCTGCAACTGCAAAGATGTCGCAGTTCTTGTTTGGAGTAACTCACATTGTTAAGAACAGAAATCAATGAGAAACTACCAAGGAAAAACCTAGGAAATGTGCTGTGCTGAGATTAAAATAGTTTGTAAAATAATAACTGCTCTAGGACATACTAAATTAGCTGAAGGTTTTGAGTTTTTACCCCTTAAAAAAAATGACGGTTGAGCAAACTCTTTTCAAATTCAGAGTTGGCAGTTAAAATTTTCTGATATGCATTTTTATTTCTTCCATCTTGCCCTGCCCTATCATGGGCTCTGCAGACCAATATATAAAACTGTGTTGAGCAGTCAGCAAAAGCAATGGCTGGAACACTTTGGACCAGACCTTGGGAACCAGTGCTGGTGCAGGAAGAAGCCAAAAGGCAATCTCATACTTCAAGAGAAGAAAGGTGCACCACCGGTAAGTAAACACACCCAAAGAATGTTGCTAATCAGCAAAGATTTTGTGCTGTTTCCATAATGAAACTCCACTGCTGTGAAGAAATTTTCCTCCTGAATGCCTAGGGCTAGAACAGGTAAATATAAATCAACTCTTGGAGAAGTATTGTCTTATGCATACTGTGTGGGTTGTTCTTGCCATTGGTTCTTTTTGGAGACCTCAGTCCCTTGATGGAGGAGTCGATTTCTGCAAGGTGGAAGCACCTTTCAGCTTTTAGCCAATATGAAATTGTCTCAATTCAGCAACTCAAGTTACTGAAAAAATACAGTCATCACATACAACACTGCTTGTCTTCCTAACGTATTCTAACTGATACTACTGTCAACACTATACTCAAATTGTCCATGAAAAAAGGTTATATTTAAATGTCCAGTTAAAGATTTAAGGTGCCACTGCAAAGACAGATTTCAAAACACTATGAGCCAGAGTACTGCAACCTACTACATGATTACTGCTATTTACTTGATTAGTCCATTTACTCCTGTTTACTCAATGAGTCACATGGAATGTTTTTGAATGTGTTTACAATAAAATGCAAAAGCCTAGCCAAAGCGGCTGTCTAACTTAATCGGACGTGAAGGCAGTCTTCAGGTCAATCAGACAAAAAGAAAACATAGCTCTTCTGCACATATGTTTTGCTTTGCAGAAAAAAACCCCTGACTTGCAGAAGGCAAGATACACCAAGGAAAGATATTATACAGCCAAATGTAACCTACCATCAGTGCCTTGTCCTATGGTGTAGGGCATAAGGCACCTTAACTCAAAAATTTCTAGGCAATTTGAACTCTTGAAGCAAAACACAAAATGCAGGTAATTTCAGAGATATACAGGATCAAATCCAAAAAGAGCTTTGTACATAAAAACCAGCACTTTGAAATGAACCCATAAATAAAATGCAAATCTGAAGCAGGTCTAGAAACCATTAAGAAAGCAGGAAGTCACTAACCTATTCCAGGGGGGCAGTCAGGGATACCTCCAAATGAACTGCAGTAATAGGTTCAAAACATGGCAGGTGTGAGTTGCAATTTTTAGATCCAATAATTGCATTACAAGCATGAAAGAAATTACATCTTCCTGTCACTTCCCTAATGATGGGTGTCTTATATGTACCAGAACAGAAACGTGACTGTAAGGATACACAATGCCAAACTAATATTTTGTACAGGCATATTTCACAGTTGAATTATCAACAATATCCATATCCATGCAGCCTAACTGCATCCTACTCTGAGGCTAACCCTGTTACATCCCTGTTTCAACCCCATTTCTAACACCGCTTTCTGGTGCAGGACAAGTCAGGATCTTCCTGAGGGATCACCTTGTCCGTGCCCTGATCCCAAAGCAGAAGCAACTACTGGTCATAGATGCACGTCTAAAATCTTGGTAACAGCATTTAACGCTGTAGATGTGACAACCTGTCCCACTGCCCATCTATCTTTGCCATTAAGTAGCTTTTCTTAAATCTTATTGCAGTTTAACCACTGCCTCTCACTTGCTGTAGTCCTGAAAAAGACTCAGACAATTTACAGACTCAACCTTCTGCTGCAGGCTTTCATGGATTTGAAGACTGCTACCACCTCTCTGCATGCTGAGGGAAGGACCTGGCAGGGCACAATGGGAACTGAGCAAATCATGGGGGATGAGAAGGTTTCTAACCCCGGAGTGAAGGAGGAACAGAGGTGGAAATGGAAGTCTGAGGTATAATCCAACTTCTTGTCTGTCTGTGTGCGCTGGCCATCAGAGAAGCACGACTAAGAGTAGTCTCTCAGATTCTAAAGAAGAAAGAAACACCTTTAATAGCTCTCTAAAGAGTCTAATAATAACCAAAGTTATCCACCATAGCACTGAAGTGTGGCACTTTTTACACCTGCAGTGATTCGGGGGCCATTGCAAGATGTTTTGTTTGCATTCATTTGGTTTGGAAGACACATGAATTCTGGGCAGCTGGAAGTGTGGGGTATCTTCATGGAAGAATAACAAACCAAACAAACCCCACTCTGAAGACCCAGTTCAGTCTAGCAGATATCACAACCTTTGCATAAAATGTAAAAGCCCATATTCTGTCTAATCTACAGACGAATCAGTGGCTCAGCAGGTTACCGCCATTTACTTTTTTTACATGTATGTGGGTTTATAGACAGGTTAGATCGTCACAGCTGCTAGTTTGGTGGACCCTTGACTGATTAGTCTCAGTAGGAGCCTTTTCTGCACATAAAACTCCCCCCTCAACGCACATGCACTTTTTTCTTTTAAACAATATTCCTGTTGACATATGAACGTCTCCTTTTTCAAAGCTTGCCTGAATCTTTTTCCACTGAAAGAAAAACCCTCTTGACTACAGAAAGAACTTGTACCAGAGTAAACTTTTGGATGTTTCTATAAAAAGATATTTTCTGCCGAGACTCTATTTTTTTTCCACCAAGATGTAAATAAAGTTATTTTGTTACAAATATTTCTAGAATTTATGGAACTCAGAAAAACACCAACCATAACTTCTTTTTTTTTTTTTTAACATGATTGCACGTATCTGAATGCATGCTGTTTTCTCCCTTTTTCCACATCCTTTTTTGGAGCAGTTTTTCAACTTGTATTTTTTCTGTTTTACACTGTTCCCACTCAAGCGTACAAATACTGAGAAGAACAAAACAGAACAATTATTCACAAATGGGTAGCAAAATATTCCAAGATCTGATTCTCATTTTGTGTGGAATTAGATGCAGTTGCTGAAGAGGCTTTTGTGCTCAGAAAGCTCTTCAACCACCACTTTTAAGGCTGACAGAGATCGTGAATCAGAGCCCTCAGCTGCTGCAGTTCACAGCCAGGGATATTCGTGTAAACCGAAATCAATAATGATTTAAAACAAGGTACCAGGCCCTCAGCTCTGGGCATGCCACCCAGTTGGCTGCCATGACAGTGGAGGGATGAATCACTTGGACAGGAACATCTGACCCCACCTTTCCATGAATCATCAGACCTCTTGAGCCTGCACCCTTGGACATCTTCCTCTTCCTGAGCTGCTCCAATGTAAACATGGTAAAATTAAACCCAAAAGGACCCGCAGCATACCTAAATCATAGTTCTGCATTTTTGTTTTAAACCCCAAACCAATAGTTTTCAACATAAGAAATAGTACTTTTATTCTAAAGGGACTGCTGTTGTGTACATGATACTTCCAACAGTTTGTGACTGCTCACAGAAAATTAGAACTAGGAAGCGTGACTCCAAGTTCTGAAAATATTACCCTGGTATTACATTAGGTTACACATTCATCTGTTCAACCAATTTTGATGTTTGAGGAATTGCTTTAAACAGTTTAAAATAAGCTAACTTCTAACAAAATGCCTTTTAATACTTTAATTACTGTAAATACGAAGTTTAATAACAAAAAAAGAATTGCTAACAGAGTGAAAAACTTGGTGCATTTATACTTGACGTGCGTTACTATTGTTTTCCATTTTGGAAGAATATTTTACACACAAATATGTGTAAAATCCACTGCAGTCTGCTGAACTTGTCATTTTTAACAGTTACATTTCTCATTTTGCTTTGTGAAGACAGTTTAAAGAGCATGCTACTGTTTTGCTAACTTCTTTCTCAAAGTTGTAGACCCTCGCTCAGATGGGAATGTCAAGAAACATATGATTTGGTGAGAGCAAACATGTGAAACAGCCCCTGATCTAAAAAAATCTGGAGTTTGAGATAAGGAGGAAGGTTTTACTTCTTTCTACAGCTTTGGAAGATAAAATTCAGCATCTTAGATAAAAGGTCAAATTAATCTTTTACTCATATGCCTGTCAAAACCATAATTCAGTATCAACAAAGTCAGATTCAAGTTTTCTATGAAGTCTCATTACACATAAGTGGATGTTATTTTCAACACAAATATTTTTGCACAATCCAAAGAATATTGAACTATTACAGCCATGATTCTGAGGTCACACTGAGGCAATTAATCACCTATTCCACTGAACTGGATAGAATTACAGTGAGACAAATGGGCTCATCAGAATTACAGCCCCCCAGCTGCAATAAATAAAATATATATTCAAATCTATGAGCGCTTCCCTATTACTTAATCTTTCATTTTCATTTCCCCCCAAACTTTACCCAAATAGAAATTAAAGCACTGTGGCTGAAACAGAGAAGTTCATGAGTCCATAAAAGGCACAAGACTAATGTTCTTTACGTGATGGCAAATTACACTTCTTTCTGTGCATTACAATACTTTTATGAGAGTTGCTATGTAAAAAGAAAATACTGATGATCGTTTAACACAGTAAGAATTCACTTAAATGAACTGCCAGAAGAACAGAACTCTTAAAATAATTGATTTTTCCCCACATCAGATGAAAAATGCGTAACGCTGTACAATGAAGTCAGTTTGAGCAAAAGTCATTTTCTGTCCATTAAAAGAAACATAAAATACATTGGGGTACTTAATTAAAAGTCTTAGAAGAACTGATTTGCACACCATAAATTTACAAAACACACACAAACTTAAGTAAAATACCTTAATTAATGCTCTTGCCAAATCTATGGGGCCTCCCAAATATTTTATGCATGTAGAAAATTTACATCCACTGCACTGAGAAGAATACCATCATCTCAAAAAAAATTAATTCATAACAGTTGCTGCCTCAGTGTTTCTGCCAGCATGCTGATGCCTTGCATTTACTGAATGTATGGAGTGATTTGAAAATGACAGCTATCTCATGACAGGCAATACCAGCAGACAGCCTTTGAAAAAAATCTATACTGACCTCACCTCCATCCAACACCTATTGACAGTTGTCACTCAAACTGTGATATCACATAAACACTTTCCGATCTGCGGCTTAAGTTTCCATAGTAGGGCAAAATCCTGTTAACTTCTGACCCACCTCTCAGACATCCTTTCTGTTGTATTCATGTTTGCAAACCGCTGACAGGTTTTTCAAGGCAGAGCTTGTACAGCTTGTGCAACACCCATACTTCCTGCCCTCTGAGTTTCTCTCCTTAAAACCTAGTCAGAAACTTGTTGCTAATTGAAGGTAAAGAAATTTGCATCTGAAAAAGACACACAGCAATCCAGAGAAAAATCTACAATGTTGTTTGAATGTATTCTATGAAAAACCTGTGGGATTTTTTTTCTATGTGATCTCTTCCACCTTCTGTTATAGGTGGATTGGTTTTCTGTGTTCCCTGTGTCCTGTCATTTCTATACTGTGGACACCTCCAAAATGTTGTGATGAAATAACGATGAACCACAAAAACCACATTGTGGATATTGCCCAGATTATAAAGAGAGATGAGAAAGCTTAAAATAGTCTATGATTAGGAAACATAGGACCGCTATATGAAGGCAGCGGGGAATGAAGCATTCTCAATGTTACGAAAATAATGATTTATAGCTGCAGCGAAGAAAAAAATGTCCAGATATCACAGCTGTTGATACACTATCGTAATGACAGGTTTTAGAAACATGGAGCATGGATGTGTGTTCATAACCACATCCATCTGCCCCTATGCAAAACCTCTGACCATTTACAACAAACTAAGGCAAACTGTACTTCAGTCTGTCAAACATTTAAAGGAAACAGTACCAGTTTCTCTCTCTCTCGAGCACTTGAGTAACAGCTGCTTAAGGCTCAATATTCCAACAAATGGACTGATAACATGAACAGGGTTATACTCAAAAACCATAACTCCTTAATCCAGCTTTTCTTATGTGCCTTCTCCAGCCTAAAAGAGTACGTCTTACTTGAACTAAAATAGATGGATCTCCTGGGCTATGTACAAACTACACCTATGAATGAGTAATTTCTTTGCCTTTTGCTCCCAACACGAACAGTGGATATACCTCCCAGTTACAGTTTGCATTCTGAGACTAAACACAAAATACAGAGGAACAACAAGGAACTTCAGCCAGGTTTCTGAAGTAAACAGAAACTTAGTTTTGTAACTGAACTTTTGTAATGCTTGTAATTCATAGGAACTGAGAAATAAGATCTAGTCTTTGTGAAACTGCAGTAGATATGGATCTAGAATGAAAGGCTGTCCTATAAAATTAGACAGAGTTTGGAGAAATAGATTTATTCTTAAGGATATATTCCTTCCTGGATGTCAGGTGCCATTTGTCACACCCTGGATTTTGCTGTCCATCAGGATATAGGTGAAAAAAAAATTTAAACTGCTTCATAGCTCAAGGAGTTTAGTCAAGAGACATTTTTATACAGTAGAAAAATAAGTCACTATCCATTAACTAAGAATAAAAGGGCCAGGCAAATCTATATTAGTGTGCATATGTACAGTGGCAGGATGCACAACACCACGTTTCTTGAAGAAGCACTGTTGCAGGATATGTTGCATCACCACTAAAATATCACATAATTTTGGCCTGTCTAGGTTGATGTGAGGATGCAGAAATGATTTTCGATTGCAACGGGTCTAGAGAAAGACATAACTTCTGAATCTTCATGTATGTTTAATTTACTAATTCATTTACTTTGCTTTACTTTCAGGTTTGAAGTTGCATCAAAGATGTAAAACAATCTCTTCCCAGGCTCTGGTCCTGAAATGGATACCACATGGCCAGGCTGCTGTGTCCACACCAAGTTCTGTGGACTTCACCATGGCTCCAGGCAGAGCATCATCAGTTTGCTTACACACTGCTGACTGCAAGATCACAGCTCAAGTTCACTGACATTATAGAGAGGCGCCAATAGATAAAACACACATGATATTCCCCCCGCCACCTTTTCTCCTGGAAGAGGGAGAAAAGCTGCACGATGAGTCTGTCATAACATCCACTGACCCATTACTGAGGATCACACCTGACCTTGGGCCACCACCCGCTGCTGGGCCCAGACAGGCATTTCTTTCTTCTCCTCCCACCCAGAGGGCCTCCTGCAGCTAGAAGTGAGAAATTGATGCCAGTGTGCTGCTGTTTTATTGCCTGTATTCATGTGTACTGAGGGACCAAGATCACCCGAACTCATTTCATCTGTGAACTTTCTCATCCATCGTGTCAGGCTGGTTTGCACTCCCCTAAATTCAGCCAGTCTGAGATGCAAGTGCTTGTGTAACTGGAAACACCAACCCATGGAAGTGCAACAGCCCTTAAAGTTGGACAAGAAGAATAAGCTTGCCATTTGTCTATTTTAAGGATACTCTGGAGCTCTGTGCTGGTTGATTAGTACAACCTTCCTGAAACATTGACGCTGAACCATTTAAAAAAAAAAAAAAAAAAAAAGACTGGCTGTAATGGCAAACCTGCTTCATATGTTGTCTGTTGGCCCAACAGTAGCACCTCTGGATTCTCTGGGGTGATGGTTACTACCACACAGTAGCTCCCAAAAACATGCAGAGGAAGCAGGGATAGAGTCGAGGATGTCTAGTGCTGTTTGGTGTAAAGGAAGGTTCTGTCTTACTGGTGTATGCATATTGTCTCGCTGACACAGAATTATGTTTTTCTCACTCATTTATTGAGTCATGAACTGCAGGTTGTAATGTATGAACGCTGAAAAGATAATTTCTAATTTCCTTCACTTATATATGCACGCACTTTTATTTACAAATAAGAAAAATACACATATAAATATATGTAAAAACTATATAACATTTAGAGTTTTTCCAGGAGAGTCACCACATTCTGAGTGATTAATTACAAGAAAGTAGAAGACAACTTAAAAGAGACATAGAACATATCCTATTCCTATCTTCCCACTCAGTCTGGTGCTGTTAATTTAACTTTCTTAATTTAGTGATGATTACAGATGCAAATCTGACAGTGTATAAAAATCAAAATTAGAAAGCAAATAGTAATGGTCGGTACAAACATCAAATGGTGCCTTTAGCATCACATCTGATTTGTGATCTGAGAGGACAGCCTCTGCTGGGAGAGGCATTCATGGTCATCTTTGAAAGCATGAAGATTGTTGCTATCAGGGAATTTATCTGCTAGACGTAAATTAAGAGCTGAAGTAGCTCCTTCCTCAGTATTGCAGGAGCCAGACATGAAATTAGGAGGATGTGGTGATGTTAGGCCAGGTGCTGCCTGACTCCACAAACCTCTTATTCAGTTTTATACAGAAAGAAGCTGCTTTGTGGGAACTAAAGGTCTTGGTATGTGTAGCAGAAAGAGAGAAAGGGTGTAAATTTTCTGTATTTCCTAACATGTCATTGTTAGCAGACACCAGGAAGACAGAAGAGTTAGTTAAGCTGGAGGATAGCGTTCATATATTATGAAATGGCTTTTGGGCCAAAAATAAATTTATTCTGGAAGCTGGAACCAAGTTTCTGAAACTCTGATATCTAAGAGTCCTGACCTGTCTTCCAGTAACAGGGCAAACAACCCCATTTTCTTTCCAATTCAGAGTGGGGTTTTATTATATTTTTAAACAGAACAATATGAAATAAGTGCCTGCAATAGTACAGGCATCGCTTCAAAAGCCAAGAGCTTTCTTCTAGCCCTACATCCCTATAAAGGGAGAAGAAGGAAGAGTGTAAAATAGTGCACGGGTATGACTTACCACAAGGAAACATGATTCTTGTTAAATGGCTTGACAAGAATATTGTGGTTTGGGAGACAGAAGGGCAGCAAGGGGAAGGGTTGTTGAGGGTCACATTGCTTTGCAGCCCAGGGCACATGGTGGCCTCAAGCTTTATGAACACTTACTACCACAGGGTCTATTATCTGCCAGGCACCACTGAAGCCTGAATTATTGTATTTCAATAAAAATTGCAGCTTTGGTACTTAACCCAATAACCAAATTGTTGCGTTCCCTTCCCATGTTGAATTAGCATCAGCAAAGAAATGGAAAGCAAGACAGCTACCCCCATTCTCCCTGCCTCAGCAGAGCCGTGTATATGGCAGCTCTGTGCTCAGACAGGCCAGGGACAGACTAAGTTCAATTGGTGACGAATGCTGCCTAAGAACACACAGCCACAAACTACAGAAAACTCAATGCTAGAAGCAAAGTATAAAATGCACTCTGATTGTAGTTATAGTGGAGGCATCAGGTGGAAGGGAGAGATGACGTAATGAACGCCTAGAAATGGGGAAAAAAAACCAAACCAAAACAATAACAATGTGTTGTCAAAACCTAGAAAAAAGGAAAAACAAAAACCCAAACCATGCTGCTTACAAATGCCTCTATGAATGTAAACTCATTACTCATTTATATATGAAGTGAAAAATATTAAGATAAATGGTGCTATTTACTGGCATGATGTACCTAACATCAAAATAGATGTGTATTTTTAATGTTGGGTGCATTAAACACATTATCCAACTTTCAAAATACAATAAGTGATTTATGTTAGAGGTTGAACATGCCCAAGCAGCAAGTAAAAACATAATAGGAGGAAAATAAAAAAAGAACAGATCAGCGCAGCTAAGAGACAAAGTCAGTAAGAAAGCTCAGAATTAACCGGAAAACTGGAAGCCAAAACTTAAATAAATCCTTGCTTTTGGGTATCTTACATAAAATCAATTTTTGTTTGTAACTGTTAGCAATGTTTTCCAGGATTTAATCTGCAGTCCTGCTACTCAGAGACACAAACATCTTTGCCAACCAAGAAAACAAAAAAAACATTCACAGTGTTTGTTCTTCATCAGAGCCTCCAGTTCTAGAGTACATTTTCTGAACCACGCATCAGCCAAGATTCCTAAAACTGAGCAGAGGGTTTTCCAACCTTAGATTTTCCATATTAAAACTAAAACAAAATAAATAACCATTCCCTCACAACATGTCCCAAAGGGGACACACATTTCTCCCACAACCAGGGGAACAAAGACGACAACCAGGCTTTTTAAAAAGGCTTTCTCAAATTTGACAACAAGATAAAGAGAAAAAAAATCTCCAGCCATTCTATTTACCTTAATAACCCTGTCAAAATAAAGGGTTGTCATGACTCAATTAAGACAGCCTAGGCACAAGGGGTTACCTTTGAGATGATGGCTCACTCTGAAGAGACTGGAAAAGTGCTTTAATTAGAAACTTACCTGCTTGCAGCAGGGGAGCTCCACCCTGGATGTCTCAATTTGATCAGAAGGGCTTTCCTTGCTCGTTAAACAGCACACACTTACATTTAATGGGCAGCACCTGATCAGGGTAAAGAAAAGCAGATTGAAGTTTTCCTACCTTTGTCTCCCAATCACTGCTGAAGAATCTCAAGTGATTTCGTTGGCACAAACTTAATTTAAAGCCACCTGACAGCCAGACCAGTTAGCTTGTACACACACTATGTACTAAAAATATAGATGGCCAAGGTTTGCATTTAATGTATGGGCAGAAAGTAACTTTAAGGCCAAGCTCCCTCCCTCTGTGAGGAGCAGAGTGGAGGGTCTGCTGGGCTCTGCCGCGGGGTTATACTGGTTGTTATGGGGATAATGGCCGCAGGGTGGGAGGTCTCCCCGCCTGCCTTCTGAGAACCCAGTAGGGAAATAAATTGCCTTGGAAAGGACTTAGCCACTATTTGTATACTTTGTTTAAAGCACTGAGATAAAAAGGGAGGGGTTTTAAAACAAACTAGGGGACTCTGGTATACTGTGGAGACTTAGGGAAAACGTGTCTCGGCAGAGAGTAATAGCACCGTCATCTTCTACATGCAAGAGTTGTCCTGAGTTTACAAACTCCATGCTCAGTGATATTAAGAATCTGGCTTTGTTTTTAAGATGTGAAGCAACAAGGCTGCCAATATTCAGGAAATAGTTCCAAGAACAATTTGCTTCATTAGCCATGGATCTGAGGCCCCCTCTGAGAACATATCATCACATCAGGGGTAAGGAGAGGCAGACCGGGTGAAAGCGTAGGAATGCTCACCAGCTGGACCACCAAAAAAAGAGGCAGGTGGTCGAGAAGCAACTTGCTGAAGATGCAGCTGCTTGGCTCTGCTGAATGTGTAAAGCCGGTCCCAGGAAGATGTGCTGGAAAAATGCTCCTGCAGGAGGGCAGTGCTGGGTGAGGGAGAATTTATAAATCCTAATCTGTCCTGGGTAGTTAGGATGGGTGTTTAGGCTCTTCCTGGAGCAGCCAAAGGGCTGCACAGTAACCCAGGAGGACACCATGTACCAAGCATGTGTTCTCTAAGAAATGCCTCCTCTTCCTGTTTCAGATGAGAAGTAAATAAATTACTTCAGCCTCATATGATGCAATACACTCCCTACTAAGTATTCAATGACCTGCACCTGGCAGGAGGTAGGGTATGAGCTAGCTCTCATTTGCACGAGAGAGCCTGTGAGCGCAGCTGCGGTTTGTGCAGCCTTTCCCAGTGCTTGAGGAGTGTTTCACTTGTACAGCTAAAGCAGTCTCTTTGTGGTGCATTAAATTGCTGTACTCTCTGGTCCCAGAGGCTCTAGGACACATGGGAATTCGGAAAACCTCATGATACATGTGACCTCTCTCTTGCCTGGCTCAGGTGCAGATACTCGCAGGTATTTGTTTCCCAGTGCTCCTTTGCAGCAGAAATTCCTCTTCTCCACATGGTATGTCTAACACTAAAGGCATGATAGGGAGCATGTGTGAGCAAACAAGTCTTGGCTGTCCTGTAAAACTGAATCTGTTTCTTATTCTATTTGTTCTTCTGGGAATCGTGGAAGATGTGAACTGGGAAGACTTGCTGCTTCTGAGGCTGCACTTAGCTGAAAGCAAGCAGTGTCTCAGTCCCTGCTTTCGCAAACCTGCTCATCAACATAAGGTCTGGAATTAGAGCTGGACTGGTGAAAAACTAGTCAAGAAGGTTAAACACAGTTTTTGTACAACTTAAAAAGAAAAAGACCTGATCTCTTCCTCATGAGTGTGCTTATGCGTACTCCCAACTGTACCTTTCAGCTCAATTCTCAGGCAAAAGCATGAGGGGAAATAGAAAACAAATGAAACTTATTCTAGCTATACTCCCTTCAGATTTTGCAAGATGATTTTTGGCTGTCCTTTCTAATTGTAAACACCACTCCCTTCAGATTTTGAAAGATGATTTTTATGACTGTCCTTTCTAATTGTAAATACCTGGAGGGCAATTACATGTGGGAGTCTTGGAAACCATGTGAAATCTTCAGTGGTTACACAGGGTCAGGGAAATCTGAGATAAACTTACAGGAGACGAGAGTATCTAGTGTTATTAATGAATTTGGCTGCTCAGTGTCAGTTGAACGGAAACATAGAATCATTCAGGTTGGAAAAGGCCTTTAAGAGCATCGTGTCCAATGGTAAACCTAGCACTGCCAAGTCCACCGCTAACCCATATCTGTAAGTGCCACATCTACGTCTTTTAAATATCTCCGGGGACGGTGACTCAAACACTTCCCTGGGCAGCCTGTTCCAATGTCTGGCAACCCTTTCAGTGAAGAAATTTTTCCTATAGGTGTAGAAGAACCTATTCCATCTTTATAGCCAGCTTTTAATAGCTGCCATTCACTCTGCTGGGGTCAGCAGAGATTATGTGTTGTTAAAATGTGTTAACATCCAGCTTAGTCTTTTCTATCCAAACACGTATAAAAAATTTCTTGTATCATTTTAAACTCATTCTTTTCTCTTAAAGATCAGGCTGGGAGTAATATTGCTATAGGCAGACCTCAGGGTATGCAGAGGCATTCTTAGCAGTGTATTCTGAAATTCTGTTGATGGGGGAATAAAAAACACAACAAACCCTTAAAATTAGTTGACAGCATTCAGACATCATTGTAAGATGCACTTCTCCAAGTGGGCCTTTGAAAACCTGTCTATTATTCCTTAATATTTGGGTCAGGCTTTGCAGAGTAGGTGAAGCCCTGATGAATTCACTTTTCACACAGGAAGATTTGTCAGACTTCTAAATCAAATTCTCTATATTGCCAAACATAGTAAGCCAAGTCATGCAGAATTCTGTAACGGATGCGCTAGATGTAACATATGTTTTACAGAATTTTGCTGGCTTTTGATGTGTTCTGTGTTAAGAAGTTTCACTCTCTTGCAGTTTTACAACGGACATGAATAAAATTTTTAAACTGCTTCATTCTCCCTTTCTTCCCCATAACATTCATGAACAAGTTTTCCTTGTTTCAGATTTCAGCTCCTATTTCACCCTGAGTTCTACAGCTGAA
Organism: Pampusana beccarii; assembly: GCA_013399365.1. Lineage (NCBI taxonomy): Eukaryota > Metazoa > Chordata > Aves > Columbiformes > Columbidae > Pampusana > Pampusana beccarii. Next base: position 178,919 of record VWYH01009503.1, on the reverse strand, counting down.
TCTGCAGGCACCAGACTTTCAGAATACGTGATATATGCCAGTGAAGAGAATGAAAGTAGATACATATCTGCATAAATGTTGTAAGGATCACAAATATTCACTAAAACCATGAAATGCAAAAGAGAAATCAGTGCTATCCTTGAATCCTTCGAATTTCTCACTAGAATTGCAATGTTGACTGTTGTAAACTTTTGTTGCTCTTATTCAAAATATTTATTTCTATTAAAGTCTTCTGTGTGTGCGCTATGGAATAAAACCCACCCCTACCCTACCAATATATAAACAGCCTTAGCTGGGTGTACAAGTTCATACCTCAGTGAGGAATAGGGTGAAACATGGAAAATTTCCATCTTTGCAGCTGCTGCTATTTGACATGGCAATAAGGCAGATTGCTATGAGGACAGTGGTACATCTGCTTCCCTGCTTATGGCAATGAACCAGGCTCTCTCCATAGTTCCAGCTTCCTTGTGCTGCTCACTTGCAAAGCGATGTTAATAAATCCACAAGTATTTCATAAAGAATTAACATTTTGTAGGGGAAAAAAAAAATCAGCACTTACCTAAGCACACCAGACTTGGGTTCCCTACGTGTGGCTCCTTATCTTCGTATTATGTGATGAAGGTTAAATTTTGGGAATAGTGGTGCACTGCTACAACCGTCCACTAATGGTCTATTCCAAAATTACAATTTAGCACAACTTGGTAATTACTGTTACCTACAGAAGGGAGTGAAATGCCTTTAAAGCGGCTCCTAAGAATATACTGAAGGGAGACCTTGCACAGGAAAGAGTTTAACCCCAAAGCTTTGAAAAGAAAAAAGGCAAAAGCTTTGATCTTGATCATTTGCTATGGCCCGAGCTCACAGCTCATGGCAGAAACATTGGCCTCTGCTATCTTCAGAGCCTGGGATGGCCACATGCCAAGCAAGACCTCTGCAGTCCAAGCATAAGGATGGCTCTAAATAACACCGGCTACCAACAACCCAGAGGGCAGGAGTGCAAGAGCTAAGAATGAAGTGGGACAAGCAGTGCCATTGCCATGAGTCCTATTTTGGCAGCAAACGGAGGTGTTGTTTCTCAGAATGCCATCTCTAAGTTGCCTCTCGGAATAATATAATCCTCCTGTTTCCTGCTGCACCAGTCTTGAGGTCACTTTGGTCTGCTGGGGCAATATAAAGCTGCTGTAGTTCCATGGGGGAAAATTTTGGCTATTCCTCTTAGAGCAAAGCTTGAATGTCTGAGATGCTGTAGAAAGGAACGTGAATCTCAGTAACCCTCTGAAAGTGCAATATACACAAATAATCTTTGCGCCTGCAATTCTCCCCTGGCCTGGATGCTAAGGCAATTTTTAAGGAGGATTTGGCTCTGAATGCGTGTTTCCGTGAAAAGCTTACAATCTTCTTTTCCAGCCCCCACAATAATACCTACGTGCACACAAATAATAAAGTCCCGTGTACAAATATGCAGAGCCACATGCCAGTTCTTCAGCTTTCCAGCCTTTTGAAGGGCTCCAGCAGCGCGGCATTAGAGAGGGGGTGGGAGGGGAGCTAAGATGCTGACACCCAGAGCAAGGAGCACAGAAGAGCATATTGCAGTGCTTTGTCAGGTCGGAGCCTTACCCTGGCACTGAGGGGAGAGCTGTAGACTGACAGAAAGTGTTTATTACTTGGACAGCAAGGAGACAACAGTGAAAGGATCAAGGCCCGTTAAAGCAGGATACAGCTGTCCCCAGAAAACTTGATCCTGGCCAATGGGCTTTGGCAAGGAACAGCTCACATGCGATAGTTGTGTTTCACTGTAGATGACTGCCTAAATCCCAGCTTAAAGTAGTTAAGTGCTCCTCACATGATGATAGCTTAGTCTGACAAGTCCGGGAGAGTGGTTTGCAAAAATAAGTAAAATTTAGATTTTTTTTTTATATATATATATATATAAGCATCTATTGTATTCTATTTTAATTAAAAAAATAAATATATGGGGGAATGGATGGACACCACCTTTTTGCTTCTTTAAGGTTTGAAGAAGATATTAGGAGACGGTGGGAAGAGAAAAAGGCATGCTGGAATGAGGACTAGAGGAAAACTGCAAAATGTAGGTCTTTCACCCTGAAATTAAGATGTCTAATGACAGTAGAAGGAGTACCAAGAGATCATGCAACATTTCAGTAAATAAATTACACTCACTTCCTTCTAAAAAATGAGCATTATCATTAAGAAGAAATTAATCATAACAAATAGTTAAGGTAGTGCTACAAGGCTTTTCTCTACTCACAAGAAAAAGAAAATGATAGAATGTTTCTAGGCAGGAAAATAAAACCTTGAAAAATTAGTGTTTTTTTCTTGGAGAGATGCAAAACATGAATAAAGAGGATCAGGAAGCGGAAGTGTCCGCCCTAACAGAATGGACCATCACAGGGATAAAGTTATCTGGAGGGGTCCGAAAGGCAACTGACTCTGTGCAGCTCAGTCACTTATTGGTGCAAAGTCTTTGTGACCAGAAAGCCCTTTGACATTAACAATTCTACTGGGCAGTGACAGTGACATCAAGTGGATACATTAGTGAATTAAACAACTGAGTTACTCTGATACAGGAGACCCTGTATTTTAATAATGATTCATCTGAAAAGTGCTTATACCATAAGACAGAATGAGAAGTGACCTGCCCTTTGAGAGACTTTTTGTGTTCGTCTGTATACCATCCCCCCCCTCCCCGTCTCTCCATATGGAGAGTAGCTCCCACTTTATATATTTGAAGAGGGGAATGGGGACATTTTCCAAAGAGGCTGAGAAAAATTAGAAGCTTCATCCTTCCAGATACAAATAGCAACAGTTCATGAATGCAGAATTAGTTTGGGAAAACTCAGATGCATAAAATAGGGCTGCCCCAGGCTGTTTTGACTTCTTTGCAACAATGCTGTAGTAGCAATTTAGTTATCCAGTAATGTCAAGCAGCTGCTGATGACTTTATTATCCACAAAGTATGTGCGCATGCACCCCAAATGGGTCCACTGCAAATGTACTTGCATAATTAAATTTAAAGTAAGGCACCAGAGCATTTTTAAAATACATTGGAGCACTTTAGTTAAAAGACTTTTTTCTTCCCTATGTAGGTAAAAATATTCAAATGCAAAACTTTCAGGGTTGCTTTATTCTAAGAAAAAAAACCACACCATTTTCACCATGACAGTGGTGGCAGGCTCTCTTTTATCCTCATCTACCAACATCTTTGTTTCAACCCTGTAGTCACATGTGACCAATACTCCCATTTCAGTGAAAGTGCCTGCCACTCACTGGGGCTGTTCTTTATTAGGATATTTTATTAGGGGGTTTGTACTGCTTACTCAGCACTGCTGGAATATCACCTTATGAGTGAAATCAACAATGGTAGTCAAGCAGGTAGTGGACTTTGTGGAATACCCACGCTCTCTTTCAGGAGTTAAAAACAGGCTCACATTATGTATTTTTTTTTTCTTTTTCATCACTCACTGTAAACCATCTCACAACAAGGGAAATCTAGGTGTTTCAAACCTATATTAGCTGGTGACACAAATTTTGATAATATGGCCCAATAAAACCTAGTCCAGTTGTCAGTAAAACTTCTTTTGACCAATCTACAAGTTGCCCTGGGCAAACTAGGGTACTTCCCAACTTTGCTCCCTTTTTGGATGAAAGCACACAAAAAAGATACAAGAGGATCAAAGAAGGCAAGCTCTTATCTCATATTTTGTTCAGGGCCATGATGGCTCTTTCCCTCAGCTTTCATCTTTAGAAATAGCATTCCTTCAGACTGCATGTTCGCTGTAAAAGAACAAACGTCTTTCTTTGCACATCTCTATATGACCACCTCACTGTATATCTCATCTCCTTAGAGGCCTGGGTTGCTCACTGCAGAGGTGCCCAGCCTTTGCTAAAAAAAAGTGACTATGCTGAAAATCATTAGCAGAGCTAAACATAGTAACACCATCTCTGTGCTTCAGCTTCCAAGACCAATCATCTTCTGCTTTCTAGTGAATGCCAAATGGAAATTAGAAATATATTTTTTAAAAACATGATTATAATTTATTGCCAATGTAACTTTGCTGTGGATGCCTAAGTGAAAGTGGGAGTTAATTTCCTTCATCACATCAGAGTATACTTTAGAGAAGCTTACAGGAGCTCTTGTCTTGCTCTTGACCAGGACCTTGTGAAGGAATTATTTTTGAAAGGGCATGGAGAAAAATAGAATGCAAATACTACTGTAAGTAAATCTGAGATTACTTACATTCTGAACACTTCAGGTTTCTGGGAAAAAAAAAAAAAAAGAAGAAAAAACTCTCTATTTTCTATTGTAGAACTGTAAACTGCTTGCTTGAATGCTTTAAAGATCACTACTAACTCTTCCCCATTCAAATCTAGATGAACAAGCTTTCTTCCCTACGAAACCATTGTAATATCCTCAAGCAAGGAAGATGTTGAAAAGTCAAGACATTTGCATAGCGTCAGTATAAGTGAAGAATAGTCAGTATGTAGGTAAATACTAATTCCAAAGTGTGTACTAATGCAATGTAAACTTGTATGATATCTGCATTTTGTAGTACAGATTTCATGTCAATGTCAAAGAAAGAATAATGCCTAACAATTAGAGTTAGTGATACTGTCACTAGGAGGAAAGGATTTCATTGCATGTCTACAGGGATTGTCTTATGAGGCCATTTGGATGCAAGATTGTGATGCCAAAACTGTTCCACTGTATGTTTAGACCCTGTGACTATTGCATTATAATGCTGTTAGGGTGCTGGGGCATAAAGATTTTACTACTATCATTCTGAAGCTAGTATGTCCAAATAGGATGATCTCAGTGTTGCTTGTTTTCTCAATAAATTTAAAGGGAAAAAAAAAAAAGAAAGAAAATCCAAAACCAATAATGAAGATTGTTAAGATTTGAGAAAAACACTCCACTTCAGTAAGCTGCATAAGCTCAGACTCTTCCATATTATTATAGCACCAACTGGTTCATGAGACTATAGGATGTAATGTATACAGTTAGAGTATCGTAATTCGCAAGATATTCTAAATCTTCAATTTTTTGAGATGTTTTGGCATTTGAACTTAGGTAGCTCTACTATTTCTAGAGCTCCTGGAAGGAATACCATACATATTCTTGAAATCTTTCTCAGATGTCTAGTGTTTAATGACTTCTATTAGCTGCTTTAATGCTCTGTTCATCTAGGATTAAAGCTGACTGATGGGTTGCATACCTTTTCAGAATATACAATACATGTGTACTTACATTTTTAAAGATAAAATATGTGAAGTTAAAGTACATATCATCCCTGCCTTAAACCCTTAACTCTGCTCCCAGACTTAAGAGCAGTACAGCTAATGGGAATGTGTATCTACGCTGCAGTCACGGCATGCATCTGACATACCATCCCCTTGGCAACCCCTTGTCTCATTTATCTTCTTGAATGCTCAGCTAACCTTCTCTATGTTATAGGCAGCTGCTCTGATTGGCACAGATGTTAATTAAACCAGGTAGTAACAATACACACACCGAAAAGGCGGCCCTCGGAGCTACAAGAGATCCTCATCCCTGCCATCCCCCCACTGCCATGCTCAGTTATGTGCATTGTGCAAGGAGTGAAGCAAAATAATCTTAGCTGTGTTCCTGAGATTTGTAACAGACTATAACATACCTGATGGTGGCAGATGTAGTTACAGGGCAAGCATCAAATAGTGGCAACAGGTAGTAAATGGAGGGTACTTTAGAGTGGGACACGCAGATGAAAAATCGTTAATGTGGTGGTCACTAATCTGGACATAAGTTTAATTTCTGTTTTCCCTGCCCATGGTTAGAAATTTTCTTTTTCCTCATTTGTGCACTGCATCCTGTGATGTCCCATGTTGTCAGGTTGGTGGATTATTTTTCAGGGTGAAATACGACATGAGGATAAAGACAGAATTAAAAATGCAAGAAATAGGCTGATACGGACTTCAACTCTATTTGCTTTTCTTATCTTTTGCAACTGATATGCTGGAAGAGTTTAAAGCATTTTTTTTTCTACAACTTTTCATGGTGAATTTCCTTGTTACTCAAGAAAATCACAGGTAAAAGGTGGTCGTAACCACAAAGGTCAAACCACCTCTGGAAATCCCATCACCGTTCTGCTAGGACACTCATTCACAGAATGCTGCAAAGGATAGGATGAAGTCCCAGAACAGTGCTGATACTTGAGTCTAGTTGGATATACTACTTTTTTAAGCCATATGCTTACTTTGACCTCAAAGTCCCTGTCCAATGCTCTGATGTGTAGCGGAGCACCAGTTTTCCTGCACACATCCAAATGGGTCTCTCTGCCGGGCCACCTGGCATCCAGCCTCATTGCAGATACCACCTGAACCTTGAATTATGAAAATTCTGGCTGCCCCAGAAAGTCAATGAAGATTAGGTACTGGATGAGAGCGACTGAAAGCAGTTACATCAGTTTAGGATTGGATCCATCACTGAATTTCAAACATTCTTGGTAAAGAGAAAAGGAAGAATAATTTTTGTGTGTCACCTATGGTTTGGGGAATGTCATGAGAATTCCTTCTTCAAATGCTTCAGAACACCATTTTTATATGGAATCATAGAACAGTTTGGGTTGGAAGAGGCCTTCAAAGGTCATCTAGTCCAACCCCCCTGCAATGAGCAGGAACATCTTCAACTAGATCAGGTTGCTCAGACCCTGCCCAGCCTGGCCTTGAATGTTTCCATTTCCTGAATCTGTTACTTCAGATCTGAATAGGCACAAAGATTTTTCGGAACTGGGAAAACGTGTAGATCGTGCATTTCAATAAAAATGGTTTTGTATGAGACAGGGAAGATATTTGGTGTCATTTTGACTAACAGCTTTAGATTCACTGGGTTTCAGAAAAGGTTAAAAGTAAGATCAGAAGTCGTCCTATTGTTGATGTTTAAATAGACACTCCAAGTTTGAGAGTGTCTGGACCAGACTCGCCTGCAATCAAAGCCGTACACTGCTTTGTGAGCAATGAACAAAGATTCTCTGTACTTGTAGGTACGCAATTACCTGCTGACAGCTCTGCAGCCACCGCTCAGCCTTCCTTCTCATCAGTCCTCTCACGCAGTTCTGTGGGGCACCGCCGCTCCAAAAGTGCTCGCTTTCCCTTGATGTGCAACCTGAATATTTAAGGTAGTTAAAGGTCTCAGAGGATGTTACCAGGCTCAAGTCATTACTCCTCTCCCCAGCCAACATGCTGCTTAAGAACTTTATGCTCTGTTTGCCTTAATCCTCCTTGCTGGTGCAGTTAGATGTGGCGTGCTCCCCCTTTCCTTCTCCTACCAGTCGTAATTTCAAATAAATCAGGATATGACCCAGTTTTATTGTAACAGTGTACTATTTGCAGCACACAGAGGAGGTAGGAAGCTCCTCTAAGCTCCCTGTCTTTTTGAATCACAAGAATCATACAGTTAGTCTTGCACATCATGTGCCAAGCTCATACAAACTGCACTTCTGTCAAAGTAGAGAAACACTGCTGCCATTATAGTTTTTAAAGTAAAATATTTGGCTTTGTCTGCCATTGGAGAGCCTGCTCTTGGAGTGCAAATGCATGTGTAAAACTGAATATCAGATTTTTCTATTTCCAAAAAATAATTAAGAAAATCCTTCTACCCACCTGAAACACTGCTTTGCCAAGCCATTTCTGATCAATTACCATGCTCCTATACTATTACTCTGTTTAGTGCTATCACCATACACTTTCTGTAGCTAGTAAAACTGTTCAGTTTAACTTCATGGTTTCACATTCTGCAAACAAAATGCAGAAGAAAAAAGGAAGACACCATCTAGGAGGTGAAGCAAACACCAAAGCCCAGTCAATACATATCAGAACTTCATAATTAATAAGGTTTCAGTTCCACTTGTAAAGAGCTTAAGTCACTTATCCCTGTTCAGTTGCCAGAACATCTCAGTGTTCCTGTATTAAATATAATATATATATATATATAGATATAATTTTATTTTCCTGAGTGGGTTCCAACAACAGACTATCAGCTCTAAGAAGTACTTGTTAATAACCCCATCATATGACAGCTTTTGGCTGAAATATTTGCATGCCATATAGTTCAGAGTATCTTCTTTTTTCCAGGCAACAGCTAAAATTTTTACTACATTATTAAGAAATTTTAATCATTGTTAAAAGGTTCCCTAATGACTATAATAAAGGAAAATATTTTATTGATGTCAGCAACTAGCAGTTGACTTACACAGTACTACTTTTTAATCTTCTGGTTTGCTGTGTTCTTCTTACATAGCTTCACTTCAGTTATTAGAGCAAAATCTTCTGATGCATCTCAGATGTGACATAATAGGCTTACTAATAGTGTTAAAGAAGTTAGTGCTGAAGTTAGTTAATGAAGTATGTCCTGCCTCTCCATTGCATGTTAAATTTTTCATGCACTTTGCACACTTTTCATTTACATTGGGAAAGCTGTCTACGAAGCTGTCCAAAAGCTCCCCTAAGCTGGAAACCCAAAGTCTCATTGTTCGCGCCACAGTTATTTTTCCAAATCTTCAGCAGAAAGTCCAAAATCTGTTTCACAGGTAAAGAAGATGTTCCAGACTTAGAAGCCAAGTCCATTTGATTTTCATTTACTTCAGTAACAGAAATTCAAGTATCAGTGACAAATCAAGCACCACCATCTGATGTCCTTTCCTTAGTATTTGTAGAGGTGCTTACGATGATCTGTCAGGATATCCTGGAAGACAACAAGGAGAACAGTAGACAGTCTTTGAAAAGCTGCAAAAAGATAGAATCAAGTAAGCTATTTTTTCCTGAATACACGCACACAATACAGAAATAAGATATGGCTGAGGTTCTGATATATTTACATTTCTGATTTACTGTATGACCTTGGGCAAGTCACTCATCCTTTTTGTGTCTTTGTATCTGCATTACAGAAATAATAATTACATTTTCTGCTTCACACGGTTCTTCTGAGGCTTCTTGAATGTTTTCAATACACTATGCTTCACAAAACAGTGGAATTCTTGTAACAAATATGGCAATCTAGAATGACCATTGAGAATAACAAATTCAGAAACAGTTCTCATAGCAGTTCTTATTTCTGCCCCCACGATCCCAGCCACCTAGCTGATAGAAAACCCCTTAAAGAGTTATATCGTCAGGGAAAGGCAGCAGTATCAAAGCCCCAGGGTTGCTCTGGCCTCCGAATGCTATTGCAAGAACATAAAGGTGAAACAGATGCATAGCTGGAGTTGCCTTCATTAGCAGCACAAAAAGGGAATGAACAGTTAGGGAGAAAATCTAATGCATTCTCTGGCCCCCATGGCAGGGCTGGTTGTTGCAGAGCAGAGCACAGCCCATTTAAAATTACACTGTCCTCTCATGTGACTCCTTGCAGAACGCTGAAATCCCATTAATTTTGATTACTTCGTTGTTTCCCCTGGTTGAATCCACTTTTGGAGCCATGTCTTGCACATGGAAGGTGAAAGGTGGAAAGGATGTAGGCATGGAGGTTTCCTACACAAAAGTCCAGCAGTTTCTTACAGCTTATTAGCGGACCTCTGAGGTCCTTGCAGAGACTAGGAGACCGCAATTAACAGGAGCAATTATTTAATCGCACTCAAGCTGCTGGAGTCAACCTGGGGGAAGGGAGAGGAGGACAATTCACGAGGTCGGAGTCGAGCCCTAATGAGTGTATCTGGCCTCAAACCCTGTGACTACTCAATTAGACGTGAGACCTTGTCATGTGCCAAAGGCCTTTCGCTGCAGCCTCCGGTGCCGTAGCTCGACGTTGCTCTGCTCAACACTTCGTGCCAAGCCACAGACCTTGCCCTGGAAGTCTGGGCCTTCGTTAAATGCCGGGCAGTTGGGCTGCTCTGGACCTCAGCCCTGAAATAAGGGCAAGCGAGTGACAGCCCAGGACAACTGCAGCCGCTCTTCACTTCAGTCTTGCCTTTAAGGGCATTTTGTTTTGTCGTCTTAAATTACAATGAAATTGCAGTCAGCTGGGTAAACCCAAAGGCCCGTGTGGTTCTTCGCTGGCTTCTGCTGTTCACAGGGTTTTCTCTCATTGAATCTCATTTACATCTATGGTTATTCAAAAATGTTCGAACACTATAGTGTTTGACTGAAGGGGGTTAATTTTGTGTTTTTAAAAAATATAGCTAATTTTTACATATCCATTTGCTCTTTAACCTGCCTCACAAATCTCCCTCAAAATGATCCCTTTTTAAGTGATTCGTTTTCCACAAGAAGACGCTAACACCAGGACAGTGCAAAAATAAACATCAGAAAAGAGCAAGCAAAAGGGAATGTGTCACATACTGACTACAGGGAAACAGTGCAAAACATCTAATCACAGCAGTGCCAGGAAACTTGAACCTGTCCAAAAGGATCCAGTGCTCTCAATGTTTAATTGCTGTTGATGGCTGCTGGTCAGTCATGCATGACAATGTGTGTGTGTCACGCTGCTTCCTGCCTATGTTCATTCCTGTCAGCCTTCACTCCAGGTGATGAGTACTGCTCCTCTGACCAGGGGAGAGAGAGAGAGACAGAGAGGAAAAAAAAAAAGAGCCCTCACAGACACAAAGCAACGTGTACCCAAATAACCCAAGCCACGGGAACAGAGCACCAAAAATGGACAGCAAAGGCCAGCTTGTATCAACCTCTCTACCCCTTTTCATTTATGCTTTAAAAAAAAAAAAAAAAAAGCGTGGCATCTGTGACCAACAGTATTCCAACTGGCAAGACTCAAGTCTCCTGTTTGCTTGATTATATGTTTGAACACATGCTTGGGGCTGCATGGAGTAGTTTGAATTATAATCGGGTAGCAATGACCATTTTGGTGAACTGGAGCTTTAAAAGCCTTCTCCTCCAGCTAGCAAGAGAGTGATAGTGGGAAATGTAGGAGATATGACTTAAAAAGTCTAGAAATGGTATAACAGCTTTCCACCGCTTTCTTAAAGTGACTGTTTAATGCTTTATGAATCTGGGCCCAGATTCAGCAAAGCACTTAAGCATGCATTTAACTTTAAGTATGTGAATGATATCATCCTTATTCAGCAAAACCCTTAAATAAATGCTTAATTTTAAGCCTGTGCTTAGCTGCTTTGCTGTAGCGGGGCCTCATCACACACTTCTGCATCCTGTTACGTCTGTAACATAATTAGAGAGAATGCTCCTCTTTTACCTCCCCCATCGCTATCTTCTTTTCAAAATAAAGATGATTATTCTGTGATTGTCTAACTTCATTCTGTGTTGGGCAAAACTGATGCCTGAGAGTCAATAGGTTTTGTAAACACCCAGGACACATTTCCTCCTTCACATTGCACTTCAGATCCACCTGCAGTCAAAGCTGGGGGAGCCCTGCCGCTGTCTTCAGCAGGAGCCACGTCGGGCTCTCGGACAGCACTGCACTCTGAATCTGCTGCAGTAACACATGAACTGAGCTGTGTAAGAACCAGAAAGCCGATGCAGTGGGGAGATTTTATTGCAGCAAAAGCACAGTAACAAGGCTTTTGCTGTTTCAAAATGGATCCAACTTTAGCTGCAGTCAGGATGCTCTGAGGAAGGAACTAAAGCATTATATCTGGACCACCAAGTAGTCAGGACACAGAGTATGATGTAGTTTCAATGATGTAATTGGTTCATGATAATTTTGTTATTCTGCCTGTGTATTGCTTTCATTCATCTTTCCAGTAACTTGGATATGAAGGTAGAATACAAAGCAAGGAAAAGAGGATGTTTCACATGACGTTTCTGGAACATTTGAAGATGTTCCTATTGCAATTGCCACCCTTTTCCCTCTCTACATGCACCCACACCCACCAGTGAGAGTCAGGAAGGCAGTTGAATTTCATTGATGTTAAGGATGACAATACAATAAAAATTATGTTTAAGAGATAATACAGAGATGCACATTGAGAAATGTAACTTGGAGGCTCAGTCCACGTTATCTTTCCTGAATCAGCTTTTGGTAGCGATAATATTTGGAGCAACTTGAACTCCTCTTACATCACTAAGAAGAATCTACGGGGTTTTAAATTATTATTATTATTATTATTATTATTACTACTACTACTACTACTACTAAAGAGGTTGTATGGACTAGGAGAGTAATAGGTGCACAAGGAAGAATAACTCCACTCAATTTATGTTATCTAAAATATGTGCTCATTCTCTTTTATCACAGGTTGAAAAGCAGTAGCAAAATAAGTCTATAAAGAAGTCCAGAGGTACATCCAAGTGTCACATTATCTACATTCAGAAGTGCCGTGGAAGGAAAGTAAAAACATAAATAAGTAGTTTTGCAAGAACAGAACTGATGAAGCCCTGTTTCCTACTGCTTTGTGTCTCATAATTAATTGTGAATTACAGTTGAAGCTTTTCCCATGGGTGGGACACATATGGTCCATCTCTCACACTCTCTGTGAAATATATAGATGTATATACTGTGTGGATTCTTTACAGTTAATAATGCATGAACTCACTCTGCAGTCTTGTTGTTAGGCAGGGTACTTGTCAGGTGTCTCTTCTTCACCATCCTTCGTCCATCCATCCGTCCATCCATCCGTCCATCCATCCATCCAGCCTTCCACAAAAAGCAGAGGATTTTTTTTTAAGTCTTAAAGATTTCTGTTCTGTCAAATGTGACTAAAATAATTAAATAGATTAAAACCTGATTAGGTTAAAATACACACGTGCATATACACAAACATGCAGACTGTGTGACTGAATAAGCCTTACAGCTTTATGAAAGGTGTTTCCAAACCGTACACACAATACCTGTAGACATATCTTTTCACAACATTTTAAAGCAAAGGGAAAATGCTGTTATTTAATACCTTGCCCTTTTTAGGCATCTACTCTTACAATAAAAGAAGTCACTAGAACTCATGAGAACTGCAATGTAGATAATCCAAATGCTGTCACAAAGAGCTGGCAAGCTCACTGCCAGTGTGGGAATACCTCATGGAAGTTTAGTCTATGAAGTTCAGGTTTTGAATGCATTATGGATTCTGAAGAAAGGCTCAGACCACAGTGGTGTACATGGTGACACTGAAGTACTTCGTTGTACGTGTCTCCTTTTCTTTCTCATCTGCACAGAAATTAATGATTTAAACCATTATAAAGGATTGTTCCTAGTTATGGTGATTTTTTTAGGAGACGGGGACTGTGAAAAGAGGATTATTGAAGCACAGGGAACTTAGAACCAGTTATGGAGTTCAGGCTATGTAATGACTGTGTACAGAGGAGGATGCAGCAAATCACTTGGAACTTGGCCCCGAATAGATAGCCAAAAAGCTCATGTAAAATTAATAAGCAGCCTTTCTTTTAATTTTAAATGCAACCAAAGCCCAAATGCTGGAATAAATACATTTGGTATACAGACAGAATTTTCATAAATCAGCCATGCTTATCCATATCCTTTGTACTTTGTAACCATTAGCCATACACTCTATTGAACATAAGGTTTCCTAAAATCCCTGGTGGCTTCAGTATTAATCTGAATTCTGTCATTCTACTGTCAAGTTTAAATTACAGATTTGACCACAAACTCACTAGAGAATGTACTGCTCTGTTCTGCGTTTTGTCTTTCTTGATTTCATATTTTTACAAAAAATTTGCTGTTTGTTCTAGCAAAAGACTGAACTCTATGATGTGGCAATGTGCCCAATTTATTTTAGGAAGTGTTGAGAAAAAAAAGGAAATATCTTCATCTAATCCATAACTCTAAGGTAAATTGGATGCTTGACATTATGTATTTATAACAATTACATCCTGCATCCATTTATGTATATATTTTTATGTAAAGGATGAAAGCTTAATTCCCTGAAATACCAGGGGGCAAGTATAATCTGTCCAGAGGAAAGCACAGTATGGCCAGACAAAATGATAGCTCTCTCACACTGCTCTGTCATTGCAACTAAGCCCTGACATGAAAGCCTTAAGGGTGTGGTAAAAAGGACTGCCCTCCAGTGCGCTGAAAGGAAACTTCAGCATCCTTGCTCATTCGTTTTTTGTATAAAAACTGACAGATGTGTCAAAGGTGTGATAGTTTCGTGAATAAGTAACAAGTCCTGACAAGTTGGACCTTATCATTCCCTTCAGCCTAAGGTGAGGAAGGAGCCTGGGGTAAGAGCAGGGGCAACTGCGAAGCCCTGGATGGGACTTGCGGGATGGCTCGCCTCACTTGTCTGTGCTCCTGCTGGTACAAAATGGATTGCATGACAAATCTGATCAAATTCATCCCCGGTGTAATTTCAGAGAGGTCAGTGGTGTTACACCAGAGAAAGCATTGGTCCCTCGCGTTTGTTCAGGGAAGATGATAGAGGCTTTGGAAGAAGAGCAATTCCCTGAGCCATAAGCTTTCTTACCCTCAGCAGAGTGCTATGGATACTTTACAAGAAGGGCAGTGGTTATCAGAATAATGTACAAGTACTTTGTCAGAACCCGTGGCTCACAGAGGCAGGAAGGTGGAATTAGTGCACTCAGCCAGTGTGACCCTTAGATGCTTCACCCAACACTGCCAGATCCACCCGAAATCTGTTTCCAAACAATACCAAACCAAGATTCTTCTCTTTGCAAAGGGATATCAGGTTCATATTATAGAAGACTTACATTCAAGTGGAAGAAAAAAAATGTAATATATTTACATATGAAGTGAAAGGTTTGCCTTTCTGCAGGGAAAGCAAAGCTTAAATTTAAAATATATACACTTGCAAAGATCACCAGTGCAATGAGAAACATGCATGAGGTATTTTGGAAAGCAGGAATTCCTAACAAAAAGGAGCATATCTGAATGGGAACACAGAAATATTTTTACATTTGTACCAATAAAACCTCATGCCCTCACTGTGTGCTTTTCATTAAAAGCTTCCATCAGAAAAAAACAAACCAATATGGAGATGACAGCAGCTGAGATACTTAAGAACACAATTAGCTCTCAAAATCGGAAAAAAAAATGTTTGGGAAATTATAACACCACATAATAGATTCACTTATCATTTTTCAAGTCAGATATGCAATAAATCAGAAAAATCTAATGTAACATTCCAGATAATAGGAAAAAAGAATAAAAAAGAAAGATCAGGTTAACATATTGTTATTATACGTGCAACCTATATAGGCCATATAGAGAAAGACTGAGAGAAAAGGGTATGGTGTAAACCATGCGCTGAGCAATGGCAGGCAAATGGCATTGACTTTGCAGGTGATGGACAGAAGGAAGACACACAACCTCAGGGACAGAGGACAACTGGGATACACGGAAAGCAAAAACCACAGAAACATGAGGGAGGACTGCAGGAATGGCACAGCAGTGAAGGACATTTGTGACAGAAGTCAGGAGAAGGTCAGAGGCAAGAGCCAGATATCATAGGGAAAAACACAGAGCCCATTTTTCTGAATGGAGGGTAGCTGGAACTGGGGCCTGGCAAGAGGGTGGGGGTACAGAATAGATGGGATGGGGCACAGAGAGCTGAAATAGCTGTCGATGAGGCCAGACAAGTGCTGGCACACAGGTTCGGGCTGGGGGTAACAGTCTGTTCCACATTTCCCAGACTTGTTCTAACTACTGCCCGCCCTCTCACCCCCCTTTCTTTCTTTTTAAAATTGCTTCAGTGCTGTCTTCCCTCTTTTTTTTTTTTCTTCCCAAGGCCTGAAATGCAATGCCTGCTATGAACACTGTCTTCTTTTGACATTTTCACTCCCCGATAATGCTGCAAGCTAGCCTTGAATTTTAAAGAGTGGCATGCAAGCACACACTCAAGCACTCTCACTCTGAGGCTGTCATTCTCATCAAACATCTGGAAGTCTGTTTGCCAGAGTGCTGCTGCCAAATGCTACTGCATCATCCAGGCAGAATTTTGCTTCCCCTACAGGGTAAGCAAGAAGAGCGTGAGAGCAGATTTACAGCTGTTGATGTGGCAGCACTGAAGTCTGGTGCTGCAGCTCAGAGCTCCTTATTTATGGTTTTAGCCCTCAGAGGAGTTTGGTTAGAGAATGGATTGGATGTGGACTTCCAAAGCCTTCTTTCAGCCTGAAAAAAACTCCCTTTTCCTTTTATTTCTAACTTCTTTCCTATCCAGCCCTTCATAACTCTGGCCAAACACAGATGGCTATAATTCCCTCAGACTCTGAAGACAGCATCAGTCTTGGTACTGAGACCTTGCTATGTGAAGTGCCACAAGATTTCATCTTTTCAGCCCAGGGGAAGAAGAGATGGAGGATCAGACTTCAAAGCATCCAAGTAGCTAAATCTCATCCCTTCTCTAAAGAACTCCCTGACCTGAAGGAAATCCTATGTACTTCAGGCAAAAATCCCCACCCTTTCATGAGCTCCCCACAACATCAGGGTCACCATCTTGGAATACCAATGCAAAACCCAGTCACAGCTGTTACCCTCATAGCATAAAATAACCTAATAGAAAATTTACATCCTAGCTAAGACATTCAGCATGCTGGTGTGGAGATCGGAAGCGCCTGATTTCTAAAGGATTTTTCCAAAAAGTAGCAAAGCTTGCACAGCAGGACATGGGGAGGCATTTGATCACACAGCACGTAAGAGGGAACCGACTACTGGGTCTGTGTTAGGACAACTGGACGTTAAAGTACATGGGATATTGAAAACAAGAAGTTGGAGCCAATGGAAAGGCAACTTCTAAACATCTCAATTTAAAGGTCTCTCAGCTATGGAAAATTATGACCATGGTGGTTTTTTTTCAGGTCAGAGCATTAGGGAAAGAGCATTTAGAAAGCATGACAGTCCACTTAGCAAGCGTGCCCCAGCCATAGGCACAGATTCCTTCAATAAATGGTTGGTTACGTGTGTGTGTACAAATACGACTTCATCTGACTTGCAAGAAAAACGTTACTAAAAGGTGAGGACTTTTTCAGTGATGTTTGAATGGAAAAGCTCCATACATGCATCTTCTGGTAGGAAAAAAGCGTCAGAATGAGGAGCTATTGGTAACTGCTCTGCTGTCTTGTGGCTGTCAGCCTTTCTGAACATGCTATTGAGAACTGTAGTGCCTTCGGTCTTGATGATGAAACACATTACACTGACATCATTATCCACATTGCTGAACAGCTAGAACAAATGGGCAGTTAGACCCTTTTTCCCCAAAAAAACCTTTATAAACTACTTTAGTACTCCAGTTATGCTTTTCTTTTTAAGAAAAAGCATGAACAAACCCAGCCACCCAAATAACCCTAAAGAAGTTGAAAAAAGCACAGAATATGTCAATATCTTGTTTGAATTTGGACAGTCCTATGGTCTGCTTTAGAAATCAACATCTGAACAGAAGGAGGTTAAAGCTGCAATTTTTTGTAAGGCCCAAGAGAAAAGGCAGCCCTGACTACTGCTCACTGTGGTTCATTTGAATGGAGGCATCGTTTCGAGGAAGGCGGAGTGACTCATTGCAGACACAGAGAACCACTGGCATAGAGAAAGCGTACCCCTGTACTTGTGACATACTTAATGTGTTTTAAAGGGTCAAAATTACAACTCAAGAAAAAGAGGCAAAGGGAAATGTTGTTACATTTTGCTTTCTCAACCTGATCTATCCCTGCTTATTTGTGCCCTTACAAAGAGATGGAGTGAGTCTGAAAAATAGTGAGTTAAGAGTTAATTGGCTAACTTAGCACTCATTAAGTTTACATTTGTTGTCCTGCACCATCCTGTGTTTTACATCTTGCTTTCCCATATCACACACACCCCATCAAATATGTCCTGCCTCAAATTTCACACGTGTGTCTTTGTGTCTGGAGATACAGGGCAGTGGCCCAGGTGTCAAAATGCCATCTCCTTTTAAGCTCTAGAATAAATTACTTTGGATGCTTGATTACCCAAGAGCAGAGAGACTTACATGGGAATTAGTTGCCCTCAACAGATGATCGGCTTACTCTACAAGTCTTATAATTTTATCTTGCTTGGGAAGAATAGGATTTAGGGGGAGTCTGAGTCATTCTATTAGAACACGTAATCATGCCTGTTTTACAATTGGAAAAGTAGGCTTGTTATATTCATTAACTATCTCAGTTGGCAGGATCACTGTTTATAAAGAAGTTTGAAGGCTACCTGAGGCAGCTTAGGCTTTTGAACACAAAAGAACAGCAGTTTTGAGGTACTAAAGATCTGATGGTTTATTTCCTAGTCTTCTTCCCACCTATGAATGTATCCTGTTGTGGTGTATGAATGTAGCACATATGAAGAATCAGCTCTCAAGTGAAGGGAAGCAATGAAGACTTACCAGCACACTGGCTCAGAGGTGCAGCAGCCAGGGATGTAGAAGAAAGTTTGGTCAAGTGTAATAAATCAAATCTGCAAATACATGAAATGGTCATCAGAGGTTTTAAGAAAAAAATTTCATTTGTGTCCCTAAATTTGTCTTTGCAGAGTAAATAGAGTGGTGAATGGCTTCTTTCCCAAAATGAAACGGATATGCATTAACCCAGCTTTTAGACACTCTTACAGGCAGAGATCTAGTGGGTACAAAGACATGAGCAGTAGATTAGAAAGATATTTGCATCTTTTAGTTGTTCTATTACAAATTATTCAGTTTTTTTCTCCATTAATCTGGAAAACATAAAAGTCTCATTCATTCCTTATGAAAAAGATTTCACACAGTGTACAGACAAGGGTGTCTATTGCATCTTGCATGGAAGGATCCTCCCATATAATCAGAAAATAATTCATATGCCAAAACTTATTCTGCATCAGGACTAGGGTGCAGATTCACTGCTTGCAGGCTAGAATCGTCTGTCCCTCTTCTCTTTTAAAATTTTTCTTCCTAAAATGACATTTTAAGAGGGCTCCACCATTCGTTATCTCTACTTTTTTCCAGCCTAGTCAGTCTCATTATTTTTATGTGCTTACGTGCTAAGGTGGTGACAGCTGATCTGGTTTTTATTATATCTACTTTTCTTCTGTTGCACACCCTTTACCAAATTTGACAAAAGACATCAAAAAAAAAAGGCAAAATATTAACAAAAAAGGAGGAAAATTTTACTTTTAATCATCTTTGTTCTAATTTCAGCTTGCCCAACAGTTTTTGATATGCAAAAGAAATGTCCTTCATATTGATTTAATGAAAATGGTCATTTTGCTGAGGGTATGCGTATGTATCATCCATTCAAGATTTGAATATGCCCAACTGAGTTTTTCTGAGCTCAGTATGCCCTCTGGTTTGTTTTCCATTGTTTTTAAAATTATAGCAACTAAATCGGTTACTTTTGCCAATTCACATGTTATTTATTTTTATTCATAGACAAATAATTTATTTCAGCTTTAAGTTACTTCTCTCAAGGCATTTCTCTGAAGGCTTTTTTTGTNTTTTTTTTTTTTTTTTTTTTTTTTTTTTTTTTTTTTTTTTTTTTTTTTTCTCTCTTCTCCCTGTACCCACAGCCATTCATTCAATATATCATACAAACTGGTCTGCTTTGACCCTCCCCTTTTGTCAGACACAATACTGTGGAAGGCAGTGATTTGTAGGCTTGGAGCAGCAGAGACAATACATGCCTGGGTCACTAGTAATTAAGGAATGTCAGTGGTCAAGCAGGAGAAAATTCAGCTCAAGCCAAACTGAAGCATTCAGATATTTTACTACTGCATCCTTTTAGGCCTCTCTCAGCTTATAAATATTAATTTAGAGACTACCAACAAGGACAGTAAACGGATTTAGGCATAAAACTTCCTGTCAGCAGTGATTTGTGCCCAATAAAAGGAGAGCTGGATGGAGAAAGCCTGCTTCACTAAGTTTATGATAGACAGTGAAAGACTGCCATCAAAATAAAAAGGCTTTCAGTATCTAGTCTGCTGTATTGTGATCTTCTAACCTAACAAGCGTCATACCAGTACCGTATTGTTTTCTTTCACAAGCACGTTTGGCTCACTAAGGGAAAGGTTTGGGACAGGACCAACACTGGCGGTGAGCTCTGCACTGTCAGCATCACAGGAAGGGAACTTTTACATCGGTGGCACCTTGTAGTGAACTCTGTGGTGGAAAAAGTTGACAAAAGGTCACCCCTTTCCCTTCTAATGCCCAACCTGAAAGTAGAAAAGAAGTCAGTAGGACCTGTATAGCCTCTGAGAACGTCTTTAAAATGTGACTACATTAATTACCTTCTCCTGTCCTCTTTTCTGTAACAGTGCAGGATACATTCACTCTAAACTACAATCTGTTTCATTCTTCAATAGAAAATAGCATACATTTTGTTTCTTTTCTTTATTTCTCTGAAAAGTCTACTTTCTTTGACTGGTAAGCAATGCTGCTGTTGAGTGTCATGACCACAAAAAGCTGAACACCAGCTAAATATCAGCTAAATATAAAACATTAAAGTAATTCAACCTAACACTTTAACCATACTTAAGTAATTCAGCCTGGATACAGCAATTCACGCTTTCCACAAGTTTAGCCTTGGTCTCTACAATATACATGAGGCTCAGGCTCTGTCTCTGCAGCTAGATCCATGAGCAAACGCACACCTCGTAGCTGACAGCTGTGTATAACATTTGGCCAGTTTATTTACCTCCACACCCCATTCACTGCTAGAACTGCTTTGGACATTGCTACATGGTGCCATGTCCTTCTAGTTTGCCTTGTTTATCTCACGCTTGCAGCTCTAGTATTTTGGGAAGGCAAATTAAGAGATATCAACTTTCTCCATGAATTTGTAAATCTCTAGGAGTCTCAGCAAGTCATGATGATTATTTCCTTGCCTGGGGGCTTGGGCAGAAGTCGTTCAGAAAATGGCTGGCCCCATTTTGGAAAAATGTGAAGGATCTTCTTCCCACAGAAGCTGATATCTACAGTGCTTCCGTTCGTTGTCAAGGCTTGACCTATGGACTATCACTGGAGGGAAAGCACTGCTTGTGAAAACCTTCTGAGTGGTGGGCAGTGGGAGGAGGAAAATGGAACATGTAGGTGGGGAAATACCCTCGTGAAAAAATGCTGAAAGACAGAGCTACGCTTTGCCGGTGGAATTAACATGAAACAGGGGCCCTTAGAGAGGATCATTCTAAAAAGAAATGAAAAATACATAAAACTTTGTTTAATTTATGGAATTTATAGGCTGCTGACCAGTAAGTATAAAGTTCTGTTCCCCTGGTCCTCACTATCACTCATGTATTACTTGTCAGTAAATGCGGTGCACTCAGAACATAACAGCTACGGTAATATTTCTGTTCCCACTGCAGCTTTACTACACCCATGAAACTCTGTAATCTTTAAATTCCCTCACTGTTAACATCTGCTGAAACATTATTGGTCCCAGCATAGCCAAGCTGCTCTGAAATTACATTTAGCAGAGTAGTTAACGCTAACAGTATAATTCTAGAAGCAACCATGTTATACAAAGGCTTTGTAATGGGTGCAGTGGCTGTGCTTCCTTCCCTTTGCTTTTGCTCCTTCCTCACTTCTCTGCTTGTTTGTCATCATTTCACCTGCAGGACAGAATTAATGTTTAAATAGAATTTTGTTTTCTGATTAGAGTAAAATATTGTATTTTTTTTCTTGGCCCAGACTGTCAAAACAAACTTCTGAAAATACTCTTTATTGCCCTAGGAAAAAAACCTAGTTACATCAAATTTTAAGAGTCCAAGGGGTTGAAGTTGGAAATTGATAAAACTCTAATAAAATTAATATCTTCTAGCACCAATACAGGATGCTTTTCATGACCTAACATATAAGCAAAATAAACTGGCTGTCATTACTAATGAGGATACCTCAATATATTCATTTGCAGCTCATAAACAGCTTATGTGTTCAGAGCTCTGCTTTTATAAAGGAATGTTGGACAGAAGGCCTTTAACTTAATCACTGAATGTTGTAAACATCTAAACATTACTCCAAAAATTAAAATGCAAACACAGTAGAGCATTTGCAATTCTGCTATGAATTTTTTAATGCTATATTGTAGAGTGTATTTTAAAATATATATGTATGCCTACATAATGCCATATACGAAGCTTTATTCACAGACACTTGGCAAAATATCTGTGTTTCCTAGAAAAACTAATTTGCATGTGTTTTTCTAAAAAATTAAGCTGAAAACTTCCACTTTTATTCCAGTGAATGAAATAAAGAAGACCATTCAGCAGTTAACCCTTCATTTAGCAATCCTACTAGTTCTCTTTCAAAAAGCAGTCTTGAAACACACACATTCTAGAGCTGAAAGATTACTGTTCTTAAATGTTTATGTTGCTATTTGATTCTATAAGCCATGCATTTAGAATATTACCCTAAACCTAAAAAGTATGCTAATTAAAATTAATTATCAAGAATCGCTGTACACAAAATAATGAACCATATAGTTTGCAACTTTGAAGAATAATTATTGTATTACCTAGCATTGCACAAGGATAGACTACTAAATCTGTTAAATTTAACTGGTTCCTGATTCATGAAGAGCGGTAAATGACATCTGTGCCAGATGGCAGTCAGCATTTGTGCATCGATACTCTTGATTTTCTCTTCTCACATTCCATCTAGTCTCCGTTAGCATTTGCTGCTTAAGTGGCGGTGTCCGTCATGAGATCATTTAATGTAGGTTAAAGCCATGACAGTGAAGGAGTTTCCTAGGAACATCTTGCAAGTTTTTAATGATGTTCCAGTAACAACAGTGCTATATTCAAGACAATTTATGAAATATTCCCCTGTCTAGTTTTACATTTCCTCCCACACATCTTCTAGAGATGCATTTTCAAGAGACATAATTTTTGTTATTGCCTTCTTGTTTAAAACGTGATAGCACGCCTTTTCAGCAAATGAGTGAACTAATGATTTCTTCATGACTATTAAAGCAAATCTATCACAGTATGATGCTATTTGAAGCAATGTGAAATAATTGTTTGAAACTCTGCAACAAAGTGATTTGCAGGGCAGTCTTGTCTGAGGTGTGGATCCCTTCCTTTCCATTCTGCCATGTCCATGTCTGAACTAGCTGCTACTACTACTTGCCAGGAGAGACTCCAAATTATATCAACAACATAGTTTTCCCTGTAAAAGGGAATTGCAGAGTCTTTGAAAGAAAAAATTAGGAGCTGTTTTATGCATCATTATCATTAAGCATCAATATCAGAGTGCATCATTGGGCAGTGTTTTAGAAACTTTTTACTGTCACTTTTTTGAATCAGAATTTGAACAGGTTTTTAAAGCCTGTCTTCCCCTGTTATTGCAGAAGCTGACACAAAAGTGGGTAGAAAAAAGTATTTTAATGCAACGATTTGGAAATTTCCACCTCCTTTATCCGAAAACCTGTAAAAGCTGCAGAATTTTTGCAAAGGAGCAGTACTGGCTAATTAACTTCTAACATTCTTGCTGTAATTAATGCAGAACCTGGGACCAAGCCATTTTGGCTGGAAAGTTGCTTTTGGAAAACTAAAAATCAGATGACAATTATTTGTGTTTGGTCAATGCCAAGTCCGGGTAGGAATCTGATTCTCTTATTTCTGAATTACACTCGCATAAAAAACCATGATTTTGGACAACACCATATCTAAAATCTTACTTTTGTCAAATGTACATTATTGGAATACTTGTCTCAGTCTCAAAAGTGAGGTGCAAGAAGTCTGGGACCTTTTCAGAGGAAGCCCTAGAGCTCATAGGTCAAATACCAGCTGTATTGACAGCGTGTTATGAACAAAAGTGGTGATATCTTTGGCATCGTACTATATAATAGGTCTTTCTTTCCTGACATACTTAAAACCCCCTACAAAAGTAATTTTGAAACAGCTCTAGAAATGATTGCCACTTGCTGAGGGATGTCATACCTGCATCATTTATCATAAAGCTGAAACAGGTACTTAGCTGTACAGAGCACTGTCATGCCTCTCGCTTTTTTTTTTTCAAAAGTGCTCTGCAAATATTTGTTGATTCCATTACTTGCTGACTGTAATAATTATGACCTGACTTAAGGATCAATACATGCACAATGTCCTTCTCATTTATTTTATGTATACCTCCGAATTTCCTAAGAGCCAACGCTCCCCTCCCCTTTCAGAAGGGGAACATCAGTCTCCTTAGGTCTTAAAAGTCCCTCAGCCTTTGGCCACCTTCTCCATCAGACAGACCACTTCAGATGTGTCATCTCATTGCGTTGCTCCACCAACACATGGTCTGGGATGGGGACAGACAGTTCCCCAGCTCATAATTATGATCATCTAGACTGCATAGTGCCTGAGCTAAATCTAAATCTAACTCGCTTGTATATCAGGAGCAGCGTAAGAGCGCCAGTTGTAGTAAAACTGCACTGTATCTGCTTTTCAGGCTGTAAGGACTGAGTTGAGGTTGTATAAGATATAAATCACAGATGGATCTTGGAGTCCTGACAATAAATAGTAATAGCCCTCTTTTAAGTAATGCATGGGACTAAAATAATCATAGAATATAAAAATATACAAGAAATAGACAATCCAATATACAATAAATATATAGCATATAAAACATACATAAAATGTATAAATACATACATAAAGGGTAAAAATCCAGGCACTTAGGGGCAGAGGAGGAAAGCAAGTAGTAATGGAGCCATGCTTCTGCACATTTGCCCCAAGCTTGACTGTCTCAGCCTCTTCCCCTACAGACTGTCCTTCTCCCTGTCCTGCTCTTCTCTGCTTTTGATTCCTTCTCTTAGTTCCATTCTCCTCACATAATCAGGTCCAGCATTACATCTTAGTCCTTCCTTCACACCCTTGAAGAGCCCTGAAGCAAATGTGTCATAAATTCAGAGATAGCTCTTTGCTTACTGATCAGATTACTGGATTTCCCACTCCGTGCTCTCACTTTTTGGTTAAGACTTTTGGAGTGTATCTTTTACTTAAATTGTAGAGGAAGGCAAGATGTTTAATCATAGAATGCTGAATTAGATTAAATTCTGGCAGCCACAGGCTTAAAAGTTAAACACTGCCATAGCTAACTAGCACTGTATCTAGTTCCTGGTCCAAACCATATGTTTTCCTCTAATTAGATTAAATTAGATTAAGCCTTTCAGAAATTGTATATATATATAATTTCAACCTCAAAGAAAATATATGACATGGTTCATTTCAGCACACGTGTAATTTTGAGGGATTTCTTTACAACTGGAAAATCTAATTACAAGGAAGGCTACAAGCTCACCCTGGAAGACAATAGTCAACATGCCATATCTACTGAACAACACTACGAGACAGCACTGACACTATCAGCCTTGATAAGACCTAAACCATCATCACTGGGTTTTGAATTTACAGGCTATGTTCACAAGTAGGATATTAATAATAGCTTCCTTTGTCTGGACTTGCAGACATAGGAACTTAGCACTGCATCCAGTCAAATTCCTTCCCCCACCCACAACCCCAAAATCAAGTGCCCCCTTCTGCTTCCTTTCAAAAGAGCTTCTTTAAAAGCTCCCCACAGTTGAAGTCAGTGTGGAGAAGAAAAAATAGAAAAAAATGATACCAAACCAAAACTCTCAAATCTGAGCAGTTTTTATAATGCTCTGGATTATCATACTATTCCCATCAGTCAGGTGTTCCCGCTCGAAGGCTGGCAAGCACTGCAGCTCTCATAATGAACAAGGCAAGAAAAGAAGATTCCCAGATCGACACCATGTCCCACCAGCAATTCAGATACGTATCCTTCCAGACCTTCTGGCCATGCATGGCTCAGCAGCGAGGGTTCATGGCTGAGGAAGCTGATGCTCTGAGGTGGTGATGCTGCAGATAAACCTGTCTTTATACTGATGCTCCTCCTGCAGAACTGCGAATGAGAAGCGCAGCTCAAGCAGCACTGGTATTTACAAATTGCAGCTCACTCTACTTATACACTTCAGAGGAGGAGTAATATGTAATAGCAGTGTAATGCTATTATTATGATAATGATAATTAATACACAGCCCTAAGCGACGCTAGTCTAAATGTTGAGCTCTACTGCAACTTTTTTCTGTCAGAAAACTAATTCAAAAGGAGGTGAAGAATTTCCTTAAATAGATTTTAGGAAGAAACATAAAAAACCGATGCTTTGATACCTAATTAAAATATTTTTTGAACGATTTGTTGCAATACTCCATTTCACAATGACTGCTGGCTACAGCTACATGCAATGGCATGCAGTAACAAAGAGATCAATAAACAAGACAAAATTCAAATGCTATTTTTAAATTGACCTAGGACAATATATTTATTTTGGAACAGATGGTAAATTTTTTGAAGAGTGACCTATAGCCTTTTCCAACATTCTATCACTGAAGAAGTCTTCTCTCGCTGGGCTCAAGTGCTTGCAAGCTCTTTATGCTGCTTCTGACTTTCAAACAAGAGGGTAACATGGGAGGATAAGATTTGTTCCGCATCTTGCACTATGTGCTCACGCAGGTTTTAGCATGAAACCATGGGTGACTGTTTGCTGTACTAGCATAACAAAAATAACAATTTCTGTATTGTTGGTGTACAACAGCAATAAAATAACAGTACTGAATGATTACATTATTTTACAGATTTGATTAAACTAATATTTAGCTGTGAAACTGATATGGTCAGCGACAACATTTTACTGAGGGTATGGACAGTCTGACCACCTGTGACAGACCCATTTTTTCCCTCTCTAGTTTTAGCTTTCTGCTGCAAAACTTATTTGGCAAACTGCTTGGATTTCTAGTTTTGCTTCTTCAACAAAAGTTCAAAGCTGCTTAAAAGTCTTACTCACCTAGAAACCTAGAAATGTCTATTGAAATTAGCAACCAAGCTAAGTAGTCTGGGGCAGTGATTTACATTTATGGCACTTTAAGACTCCTTTACCCTTCCTGAGCAGTGGAAAGGTAGGTCAGCAAAAATTAGAATAAGACCTTAGAACTACGCTATTTATAAAACAATATGAAATAAAAAGAGAATGTATTAAAATGGTAGAAAAAGTGGTATTTATATCCATGTCCTGCTATCTTCTTATTCTTATGTCACAAAAGCCCTTTCTCCTTCTGAATAGGAGAGGTTTCACAGTATAGTAAAAATCATATTTTTGCAAAGAAGTGTTTTATAAAAAAGTTGAATTAAAATTCACAAAGCCATACTGTAATAGCATCAAGACACTCCTGGGCATGTTTTAATGGTCCATTAATACACGCCTCCAGTGGCTGAATGCATGAGGCTGCACATCTACAGCATGTATTTGCGGACCTCTGAAACATGCCCTGTCATGTGCTAATATTATATTACAATGGAACACTATCTGGGAGGCCTCAGAAGTAGCGTCCAAAAAAGAGAGAAAAATGTTTTTGAGCTTTGGAAAATATGATGATTAATTGCCTATCTGTGTCTATTGTATTGTTCAGTTATTCAACAAATACCAAAATGGTATTAAAGCAAATAAACTCTGTAACAACCAAAGAAAATGATCTGGTTTTAAGTACTAAACTGCATGTTGAACCACATTAGGCCTCTTGTACACATGTAGAATGATGAATCCTTGCCTTAAAGAGCTTATAGGTAAATACGGTATAGCTTAGGAAAGGTTATAAATGAAGAAGTTCCATAAGAGATGCCTTATATCTATATCTATATGCTATAGATCCTCTTTAGAAGAACAGATATTTTTAACTCAAAAGGGCCTTTCAAGAATTCTTATGCATGGTAAATCTCTTGAGAAAAATACTTGAGTATATACTAAAATGTATTTCTACTCAGCAAAGTTTCTCCATGAGCTTAAATTCCATTGAGCTCCCATAGGAGTAATGCATACCTAAAGATAAGCAAGTGTGAGAGCTTCTTGCTGGAAGGAGATGGACTGGTGAGGCCAGAGCTCTCTGTAAAGCTGCTTTTTGCATGAGGCCATGCAATGCTACACATTAAAATACTGGGAAAAACAATTTGGTCACAAGTAAGGAAGCTGTTTTTAAAATATAGTTTACTTACCTTATAGGAGCAAAACATAGGAGAATTCCATACGCTTAAAAGTTGTTTCTTCATTTGGCATCTCTTCTTGCTTTGACAACTAAAAATATAATTGAGGAGAAAAGGAATAATTACTGTACAGACTGACGTTCCTCCTCTCCTGGCTTTTGTAACTATGGCATTCTATTTCACGGAGAGGTCATTTAAATAAAATGCATTAAACAACTCAATTGAATTAATTGCTTTTTAAAAATTAATAAAATACACCTTGTAAAATACGTTAGTAACTACTTACTAGGCAGATTTCTTTTTCGGTGTTTTGCTGGCAGATGATACAATGCCAGCATCACAGCAAATTGTCACTGAGTGGAGATCTTCACATTTATTCTGGAGCTGTCCTACTCCACTTCCATGTCTTTGGCTGAGAAGTACCGGAAAGGTTTAAATATTAAAGAAAATGAGACAAATCAAGATTAGGTAGCTTTGGGAAGTTTTGCTTTAGTCAAACCGTGTTCGTCACAAGAGATGTAGGGGAAGAATAAAGTTGTGTGATATACAGGTGGTCTCATACAGCCTCCTGGCAATGAATTGACTTCCTGATCAGTGACCATTTTTTTTTCCTTCCAGTTCAGCAAAGAAAGGACCTGTGGTGCTTTGCTGCTACCTATGCTTTTTTTTACATATTTGATATTAATAGTTGTCTGCCTGCCCACTCTTCTGGTGTTGGAATTGACCAAGAAATGAGGAATAATCCAATCTGTCTTCAGATATTAATCAGGATGGACCCTGAAACATTTTGTGTCAAACCTGTACAGTAAACATGTATCTTCTCAGTGCTACTTGGAAAGCCCACCATGTCTGTTGGGGTTTCAGAAGCTCTGAGAGAAATGATTTTCCAAGCACAATTAATAGCCTGCAAAATATGCACTTCACCTAGACTCCAAATGTTCATGAAAATGAGACAGATACAATTTCCAGGATCCATGTTCTTGCATTTATCACAGTCAGTTAGACATACTGAAATCCAGACAGAATTTTAATTTTTCAAGCACTCTGATACGTCACAACCTGGATTGCATTTCCCTTTTCTCCATGCCTGGGAGATACAGGTCTATATTCACAAGGACCACGGCAGAAAGCCTCTACTGTTCCTGCCAGCGGTTTCATGGAAAGGCTCCAGCTCACGAGCAAATTCCTCAGCCCCATGAAATGGCCCTCAGCTCTTTGTTGTGATTCCAATTTGTAAGCGGGTGAACACCTGAACACGCATTAGCTGAAGTGCAGGAGTGCTGGTAGCCTGTCTGATCTCCTCTGTGGGTGATCGTGCTAGGCATGATATAGGCCTTTCGGAACAGGACCACAGATTTGTGCTGCTGATTCCGGCAAATTTCCATTTCTCCTTGACCATAGAATGCTCTCAATCTTCAGGTAAATTGCTCATTTATCTATCAGAGGCCTTCACTCATTTGCTTTCTTCTTGAAGAAAATCTTCCCTTTGTTTTTAGATCTCTCTTATTTGTTGGACAGATTTGCTCTCCATTATCTTTTCTCTGTCTGCTTGTAATTTTTCTCTTTGGAAGCACTTTCCTGCTTCTGAAACCAGTGCTGGCCCCTTACCAAAAATAGCAGATGTCAGGGTCTTGTGATCTGGTTAACTGTTAAAACAGAAGAACAGTGATATTGACTCTGGTGATATGGTAAGCTCTCTTACTGTAAATAAAACAAACATCAAGGAATCTTTACCTATAAATTAAACTGTAAGCGAAGAATGAAAAAGAAAGGTGTAGTTGGAATTTTTGCTGCATAGTTATGAAATGGTGGTACAGAATCATGATACAAGCACCTCCAAAACAGTAACAATAAGAATATCCAAAGGAACATAAATAATTACAGGGATATCCCAAGTCCAATAGGAAGAAATATATAGAGAGAAAATTAAAGTTGCCAAGAAAAACTTCCTGACATTGAAATGCACTAAGCTTTCAGCTCATCTCTCGGGGGAATGGAAAGGCCCATCACTTGAAATCTTTAACACTAGACTGGAGGAATCACTAGAAAAAGGTACTACAGGGAACAACTTGTTATTGGCAGAAAGATGGACTGAATGCTGTAAAAGGGATTTTCTATCTCTAATGTTTACTTTTTATGATAGTCATTTATGTTTTTCCTTCATTACAGGTAGAGAAAAATCTATAAAAGTTATTGGCTCTGGCACAGCGTATTTAATTTCTAAAGAGCAACGTTTTTGGTGTGCTCTAGCAAGCTTTAATTCTACTTCTTGCTTTTCCTCATGCATTTTTCCACATACATTTTGAGATTCTTTTTAGTAAAAAGGTAAAATCTTTACAGAACTAAATTAATGTTCCCTTCTCTTCCCTGAAGCCTTCTTGGCCTGTATGCTAAACACCAAGTAAACCCAATGTATATACCCCAGGTATGAATTCAGCTTAAGGGAGGAAGAAAATGATGTCAGAGGTTTAAAGAGAGAACTAAAGCAGTGGAAGCGTAAATGAAACATTCAGAACATGAGGAAGGGACGGAGGAAGACATTTAGATTTGGGAAAGCGGGAATTGCACACACCCAAGGCAGTAGATGGCTTGCAGCTCTTTGGAAATCACGTAGAGCAGGGGTGTCAAACTCGTTTTCACCGGGGGACACATCAGCCTCGTTGTTGCCCTTGAAGGGCCAAATGTAAATTTAGGACTGTATAAATGTAGGAGTAGTTACATTTATACAACCCTAAAATTACATTCGGCCCTTTTGGCGGCAACTGCAAGGCTGATGTGGCCCCCGGTGAAAACGAGTTTGACACCCCTGACCTAGAGCTAAGTGGGCTGGGAGCCGTCACTAAGTGGCGTTGGGTGATGTGAATTTCTGCTTTGGCAATTCGAACTTTTAAAGGACAAAATTTCCTACATCCCTAAGTGATAAGCTGCATTCAGAATGTGAACATTATTGTTATAAGTAGAGGAAAAAGCAAAGAGGGGAAAAAGTAAGGGTAAAACTATACCTGGTGATGGCTTCTTGTTGTCCTGGCATAGCGCAGCTGGTTGGGGTCAAAACCACAGGTGTTATCAAATGAAAATAAACAAATAAAAATAATTTTTGTATGTAAAAAACAGGTCAATTTATTACACCCAAACTTTTCCTCAGAGTAACAAAGTCAAAATACCAACTTCAAGTTTTAAACAATACAATGACCCTGAATAAGCTAAAGGTTATATCTCCCCATCACCCACCCCCTGCCCCCTTGCTCTCCTGTTTGCAGACCACGGGGAGCTGGGGCTGGCTTTTGTGCAGCAATGTGACCAGAGGGATGCGGGGAGGACAGAGGTGGTGCTGTGTTACCCCTCTGGGGACACCGTGACAATCCAGCCAAAAGGCATCTATTTTACCGCGGAGAGAAGCGGGACGAGGAATGGTTTCCAAAGACACGGGCCTCTCGTTTTTGCCAAGCAGCTTGAGTCTCCCTGCCTGGCTGCTGAGCAAGGGGTATGATTAATGAAAAGATGTCAGAATGATAATCCTTACTATCAGGAAATAGTGGATGGGAATTTTTTTTTCCTTGGCAAATTGGGGGGTGGTAGGAAGAGCGAGAAAAGAATAGGCAAGCAAAAAGGTAATAAGGAAAAAGGAAAGGTTTTGAAGAGAGAAAACAGTAATTATATATATATATACATAAAATACAACCTCCCCTCTGCCCACCCCTTTAATGTTTCTCTGGTGGAGTAATAAGATACCTTCAGCGTTATAAATAGCAGCACAGATGTTGACAGAAAAATGCTCCCTTAATTACCATACAAACTGCTTTACTTGAGTGAACCGTTTAAAGCGGCCTCCAAAGGAAGTTCACTCAAGCAATTCCACAGATTACAGCTAATGAACAATATTTCCTCGCTCCTATTTAGTGCTCATTAAAATGTAAAAGCCTTTCATTTTCAACAGGCACACAATAAATAATTCCTCTCGCTCTCTCTCCCCGCTGCCTGGGAGCGGCCAGGATGGGAGCGGGGAGGGGAAGAGACCGGCAGAGGTGGCGGCGGGGAGACACAGGAGGCAAATAAGTGGGTTGGAGAAAAGCGTCCAATTCATTAAAATCCCTGGAAGTGGTGGTGGTGGCTGCTGCTGCTCGTTGTGACAGGCGATGTTGGTGTTTGGAGCTGGGCAGGCAGGTTCGGAGCTCAGCAGAGGAGCTCGTACCATCCCTGACCCCGTGCTCCTCCGAGACAGCCCCAGCGCCGGGACCGGAGCCGCCACGAGTCGCTCCCACGCTCGCATGAACGCAGCACGGATAACTGGGAGAGGACAAAAGGTGAAAAAGCTGTGACAAAAAAATCCCAGCAGTCCGGCTCAGGCTGAGGTTTGTTTGGAGTCTGTTTAAAACTTCTCACTGGCTTCAGCCTTGCAACTTACCCCTTGCACACCATCCCTTTTGTCTTTGTTTGTAGTCCTGCCAAGTTGAACAGGATACTTGCAGCATCGGAGGTTTGCTTCGTTCTTTAGCTACTGAGATGCAGGATCGTACAGGGCCAGCCGTGCAAACGGTGCCTGGCTGAACAAACAAGGTGCAGGGAGGCTGAAGACTGGAGGGATCTGTCTACATTCAGGTGCCATGACATGAAAGAGCCCGTGATTATCTGTTCCCTCATCCCCAGCCTACTAGGACTTTAGTTTAATTTACAAAACAAAAATTTTACAAGCCTACCAACTCATGAAACAAAGCCATAAAAAAAAAAAAAAAAAAAAAAAAAAAAGCTGACAAATCTGAAATTGCTATTTTAAGTCAAATTTCAGTTAAATGGATGAGTAGGATATGCAGAGGTGCCAGCTGGATTCAAGTTAGTCACTGCAACTGTCTGCATACAGATACATGTCACATAAACAATCTCCATCGGTTTATATAGGAATTGTTGAAGAAGCAAAAGACCAAAAAAAAAAAAAAAAGTGGCATGCACCAGGTACTTGTTTAAAAACTGCGGGAAAGAAAGCCTATTTCACCCGCTCTTAAGACGAATGGGTAAACCAGCATGTTAAAGAAACACAACACTGATGTCAAGCTGGGGTACATGGCAGAATGTAGCTGAAAGGATGTGGAAACAGACTTTAATAGGCTGAAATCATAGATGGAAACATGGCTCTTCCTTCCTTTGTCTGCCAAAAAAACTTACAG
The DNA here is from genome assembly GCA_013399365.1 of Pampusana beccarii. NCBI lineage: Eukaryota > Metazoa > Chordata > Aves > Columbiformes > Columbidae > Pampusana > Pampusana beccarii. Next base: position 145,880 of record VWYH01009503.1, on the reverse strand, counting down.
TACCCTTCCCACTGCCTCTGTATTTTTAAATTTTTTTTTTATTTTATTTATTTTTTTTTCTCTGTTCATTCAAACTTCTAAGTGGCAGAAGGGCTTCACAGTCCCTTCCTCCATCCCGTCTTCTTCCTACCCCCACAACTGGAGCCGCGGTCTCCTCTGTCCCTGCCAGCCGAGCCACCCCCTCTGCAGCTCTGCACAGGAGAGTGAATTAGCAGCGGAGAGAGTTGTTCCATCAAAGGAGATGTGTTCCTGGAGGGGGCTGTATATCTCAACCTTGGCAGGGACTGCCCCCAAAAAATCCCTGATATCAGCCTCTCTGAATGGAGGGAACAATCTGAGTAGGATAAAAGCCATCAGAGATTTCTCCTGTCTTTAATTTCAAGGCTTAAAAAAATTGACAAGCGTATTTCCTGTGGTGATGCTTGTATATCCTATACCTGAGCCATACATAAGACTGTGGTGGTATTCAATCATCAGAAAAGAAAAAAAGAAAGCGGAGAACTAAGATCTTATATTGACCTAAGCCTCAGACTTAGATAAACTTGTCAGGAATATCACTTTGTGGTGACTTTATCTTTGTTAAACTTGTGCGTGGGGAATAGGTATTCTCACAGCTTGCAGGGGCCGCTATGACCGAAGAAAACCCACTTGCTGCCTTGCCGCAATACCACCCGCTTGTTCTAGAATAAAACCTTGCCTCATGGATGCAATGAAACTTCTGCATCAGCATAATAACTATAATCATGTGTTTCCTTTGATAAAAAAATATTTGCAATTAATAAGTGCAAAAGGAGTGCAGAAGAACTATGAAGCCGATCCCAGTCCTGCCCATGTCCCGAGTGCTTTCAGAAGAGGTGATGCCCCGCTCTTACTGTGGGCTCACCGACCAAAACATGGTAGGGTTTGTGCAGTTGTGAATGGTGTGATTTAATATCTCATCCCCATGCGTTTCCTGAGAGCAGAAAACTCCAGTAAAGAAGTTTACTATCAGGGCAATATTACTGATGCTTTCAACACTCTGTACTTGCTTTTTAACTAAGGTCATTTGAAAATGGTCTTCGACACCCATCTCATTTGCTTTTTTATGCTTGCCAATTTAGTGTTGTATTCACGGTGATTAATTAGTTTGTGGTGAAGGTTTATTAGGTAATCTTCCTGTCAATCAAAAATCACAGAGATTTCTCAGCAAAGAACATCCAGAGATTTTATAAAGGCAAGTAACGGATATTGTTACCTTTGTGTATGAAAAGTAGGAGCTTAGCCTCGACATGTGACCAGATACAAAAGGCTTTAAAGCATGAATTTACTTATATTTTTAACAACAATCTAGAAATCTCTTTGCTTTCTGCATCTACAGCCCATGTTTACTGTCTGATGAACTTGTAGGGCTACTTTAAAAGACCAAGCAGTAGTTTTCTTCAACAGAGAAAAAACTGCTGCAGCTCATCATTTGGAAAAGTTGCTACGTAGTTCACTCATTTCAATATGACCCAAAGCAAGGTAATATTACATATTTAAAAGCATCTTCACCTGGAAATTCTTTCAAATGTTCATATTTGGGAACACAATCTGTATATAAAAAAAGAAAAATTGTAAGAGACTTCTGGTTTTACCCCTTTCTTTACGTGTGGAATGATAAATGAGATTCCTTTTAGGGAGGGATGAGGCTACCTCAACTTAACTGTTTCTAAAAGTGAAGAATCAGCGGCATACTGTGTAAGAAATATACACTGATTATCATCTGCTTGCCTTCTTTACACATTTATACTGACCTTTTCTGTTGTTCCCAGAATTGTGTGAAAACTTACTGCAATCTATACTGCACTATTTCCTATTTATGAGCTTTCTTGTTAACAGACATACCTCAAAAAAAACCCCCAAACAAAAAGGCAGAAAATTGCAAGATTCTTCTTCTCCTTTTAGATAGGTCATTTAACTAATCTACATGAACTTGGCGTTTTCCAGAAGATTTTGAACCTTAGTGTGAAAAATATAGTGAAGGTAAATGGCTTTCTTGACCAGAAAAGGTATTACATTGAAGAGGTTGGGAAGAGGGCTTGCACATATTAGCTGATTAAATCACACACTATGTAAACGGATGTCACATTATGATTTTTACAGTATTAAGGTAACATGTAAAGAGATATGGATTAATACTAAGAATCTGACTAGCTTACCACTTTTCAGAGCCATTACTGTTTTAAATTACACTGGCGGCGGTCTAAAAATGTAAAATGGTATATACCACTGTGAGAATAAGTAGTAAGTCAACTGGACTGCTTCCTCTGTCACCTCCTTGAGAAAGCTGTGGGTTATTTCTATCACTCAGAGGTGATGAACAGGCAGCAGCAAAATCAGATGACAAATTCAGATGAAATTATACAGATGTATTATTTTTCCCCCACTAGCTAAATTCAGTTCTTTTTGTGGGCTTTGAGATTACAGATCTGGATCTGGAACAGGAGCAGATAAAGGGCACATGGGGCCGCAAATTGGATAACTTTGACATAAGGACAGACGATATAAAACTATAATCTGTTGAATATATAATCAGACTATTTAAAAGCAGCTTTTCCAAATTAAAAAAGAAATGGGCAAGTATGTGTCTGTGATAAAATAATTACAGCACATGTTGTGCAGCTTTGATAAACATCTCTCTCCCCTCACCCACTCTTATATACAAACCCAATACAGATTGACTCCAACTGATTAATGGGAATATAGACAGACAGGTTTTAGCCAAGAGTTCACCCACAGAGCAAGACTGACTATGCAAATCAAACAGTTCTGGAGCATATTATTTTAGTGTTACAAAATCTGTATGAAAATACGCTCAAAATTATTCTGGAAGCCAGAATAATGTAATTTCGGTATATCTTCATTAATCATATTTTTTTTATTTTATTATTTCCGTTTTAGCTAGACTGCATTTTATTGAATTGGCTTTTGAAAATCTTTCACGGTTTTATCAAAAGTAGTAAGGCTCCATTCAGAGGTTTCCTTTCATGCCCGAGACATGAAATTGGAGTAACCAACAATTTGCACGCATAATTCCAGCATACCAAATGAGGCAACAAAGACAGAGGCAAAAATTGAATCTGCTGCCTTCCCTGTCTTATTGCAGGAGACCACTGGAAAAAAAAAAAAAAAAGAAAAGAAAAAAAAAAAGAAAGAAAGAAAAAAAGGCAAATTAACTGTTTTCTTGAGATCCCTCGGAAAGCTGTATCACCAGCATTTCGTCTATGGGTATGCAGGGGACGCCGGTACGCCTGGCATGCCTCTGGTAGATGGATGATACTGATGGCAATCTAACTGGAACATCCTGCCTGAATATGAACAACAGATTTGTCAGTGTGTGACAGGCTGACAGCCCAGCTCCCAGCTGCTTGTCCACTGTTGTTAAATCAGTACCTTGTCTAAGTGTTCAGCAAAGAGGCAATCTGCTTCCTCCATTCGTACAGGCAGGTTGCCAGTTAAAAAACAAGTATTGGCTTTAGGCTGCGGTGCCATAATGCATTGAAAAGATGCAATCTAAACCTTTGTATACTCCTTAGGCAATAAAGAGCAGGACTTGGAAGTACAGGCTCAGACTCGAGACTATCCTTTTCAAAACAACAAGGATAACTCCACATGGGAATCATGAAAGAAATGCATGAGGATTTGAAAGCTGTGAATGACTTAATAGAACTGAAATAAGGAGGAAAATATGGTGTATTTTGGTATCAGGAAAGAAAGTTCATGCTGCTGTACTCAAGAACGTGACAGAATTTCTGTTATAACCCTGTCTTTAAGCAGTTTATAATTCATCAACAGTAACAATTAGCTCTAGGCTGAAATTTTATATGCAAATATGCAATCCAGAAGCACTTTAGGGGGAGAGAAAAAGAAAACCAAACAAAAGACAAACGGTAAAGAAAAAAAACCCTGCTAACATATACAGAAACACTAAGCTACGGAACACAAAGAAACAGCTTACTGGTTTCAGGAGTTTGTTGTTTTTTNTTTTTTTTTTTTTTTTTAATTTCTGTGGCAAAGTCTTCAGCTGGTTTCGGTTCTTTAATTTGGTTGCTATTGGTTGACCATGCGAAAGAGGGGTCTAGAAACTGTGACAACAACAAAACAAACCAAGGAGATCTGATTTCCTAGCATTAATACTAACATTTTCAGCTTTTGGGTGCTGTGTGCACGTGAGATGACCTCTGAGGTGACGGTTACCCAAGAACTGAGAAGAATTTACACCACTGATGCAATGTCTCTTTCGAAGCAGTTTCAATCTGTCAAGTCATTCACGAGGTATATTTAAGAGTCCCTAAATACAGATCTATACATCAGACATCTATAGGCTGAGAAAGAACTGTTATAGTTTATTGGATCAATAATCATCATAGTCTTACTCACGTCCTTCGTGTAAGCGAGGCTTCCCAGCGGTGTCACCAGGTACCCTTGTCCTAGGTCAACATGTAGTCAAGGAGGTCTAACCAAGCTTCACGTTTTGCTCCTATTCTTGGCTGGGAGCTTTGCCCATCTCTCCCAACCACTGCTTCCCCCTCAGGCAGAAATGTCATCCGTTGTTCCCTGCACCACGGGGATCCAGCTGCACCTTCCCACCCCCGCTGCCATTAGACGCTGCTTACCTTGCTTGGGCTAGGGAGTCATACACAAGTCCTAAGCATGCAGCTGCATAAACATATAAGGTTCTTCATGCACTTGTATCTTCTTAAGCATCTTTTCCACAAGGTCCTAGGTCAGATAAGTGTCCCTATTTCAGAACAATGTTTATATGCATACATTTCATCTAAAGTCACTGAGATTTAAGCATGAGCTTGTTACTGTCTTTCCCAATGACAGCCCATCTCCATTTAAAAATTTCTCTAAAAATAAGAAGAATTATATGCATGTACACATTTAAATACATTCTTGAAAATTACCCATTCCAAAGTAACAATACAGACTTCTAAAATACATTAGTTATCAATTTATCTGCTTTGAAACTCACAATATGGCCTTTAGAAAATAAGGCAAACTGGAGGAGGAAGGGACATGTAAAAAAAACCACTGCAACAGAATAATTTGCTCGCAGAATAATATTTTGCAACCTGTGTGGCCTACGTGGAATACATAATGGTTCAGAAAAAAAGACATAGTTGGCAGGTTTGAGTGTGAATTCTCCTCTTAGTAAGAAAACCATGTCTAATGAATGCTGAAAGAAACTTTAGGTCACATCACACCATCAAGCATGCTGATAGCTAATAAAACAACTACATCTTATGAATAAAAGGAGAAAGAATTAAGCTAATATTCTGTTATCATGCCCTTCTCTGATTTCCTTATAATTACCAAATACCAAATCAATTTGTACTATGATGTTTCCCCTTTTTTAGAAGGTGCGTGAGATTTAGCAGAAAGGTAAGGTACTCAAACTACAAGGTTTAAAGTGAGAGCACAATCTGTTTGTGGTTTCCAAATGTACTGTAGCTGAGGTAATTTTTACTGTTTGCCACAATGTAGAAGGCAAAGGGGGAAACATATTTATGTAAGAAATGACTGCTCTGCATCTCATGTCACTGTTGTTTGAATGTGTCATAAAATTCAAACATAATTCTGTGACAATTAGCTTCATAATAATATATGCAGAAATACAATGCTGCATCTTATGCCAGAAACTATTTTCTGCTTCAGTGTTTCACTATGGCTGTGCTTTTTGAAGGAGCCAACTATTTTAAACCAAAGCTGCCCTTTTTTTTTTTTTCTTCCCTGTGGAAAAGTAACATGTTAATATACTCAGTTGCTACCTAGGAATATTTTTCATTTGTGAGAAAAAAGTCACATTACCAAAAAGAATCACCAAAGCAATGCTAAGAAGTTCAGTGTATATACACTTTACATTAGGACATTTATAAAATAATATACATGTTTGTTTTACCAACCTTCTTAATGATTATCTTTAGTTAAATCTGTAATTTAACTACCTTTTTTTCCATTTTGTCCATATTTATAACCTAGATAGTGGCAGTGAACATTTAAATTGCACCTTTATTTACAGCAACTTTTATGTTTGTTTCTCAAGGCTAATGAAATGAAGTGCCTTCAGCAGCTCTGCTTGCACAAGAAGTTTTAGAGCAGCTATGTAAAAGTTATAATTAACACAATAGTTAATATGGAAGCATTATTTTCTTTATCGCGATGCTGATGCTAATGAAAAGGTTACTGAGATGTTACTTGGACAAAAAATAATAATGGCTAAAAATTTTCAAGTGAAAATGAATCTGATAGATTTACACAAATCAGTGGAAAATTTCTCTTGAATCCAATGGGCTTTAGCTGTATTTTTAGGTAGCAGATACTTAAGAATAAAAAAAAAAATACTTGCTTTCCTCCCCTCCCGCCTCTCAATCGCTAATCACACACTAAAGTATTAATTTCAACAGCTTGAGACCTGGGGACAGGGAGTCAGATCTTTATCTCTGGTAAACCTGTGGCTCTGACCCTGGAGTTTCCTCTCTCTTCAGTATGTACATAATCAGGAATTGCAATACACACACAGAGACAACATTCTCCCCTTCTCTCTTTTGTTTAATTCTGAGGGAAGAGGGCTTTGTATGTGGATAGCTATTTCTGCCTTCATTTTCCCCATTTCAAGATGATTTTCAGTCAGCATGATATTATGAATCCTATTTAACTATGCTTAAGATCTCTCATTTAGAGTTAAGTGGAAGAAGAAAAGGCAAAATTGTCTTTGCAGATGTTAAGAAGAAATTCATTGCAAGCAATCATCATTTAATATCCAGTGCTGACTTTTTGAACAAGTGCTTTCTCTAAATAATAAATCAAATGAGTTGGCACTAACAATAATACCTCCGAATATGAATGAGGAAAACAAGAATATTAAAACAATAGAAACATTAACATACAAACCCCTGCTATTTACAGGAGGGAATGGCAGAGGATGGTGTGAAAAATAGCTGTTGCTTTTAATCAGTTTTGTTGTGATCTGTTCCCAGCCGTGCTGGCTGCTGTTATGGAAAAAGAACTGGCTCCTTCCAGCCACTGGGTACCCAGTCCCTTAAGTCCGAGCCTGCAGGATTTATTCTTTAAGGAGTCAGCAATGATGCTGAACGACACACCAAACTGAGCTCTTTTCCCGGTCCTGTCCCTATCTGTGAGTGCTCACAGGACAACCCCCACCAAAAGCACCCTGGTTCTCTTGGCCCTGAGGTCTCACCCTGAGCTCTGCTGGCCCTTCCCAGAAAGTCCCTCTGGCTCCATGGCATGGGAAACACCCCAGGAGTGTTGTATATTAATTTCTCACTAACACACACCGACAACATCACCTGGACCTCAAAAGATCATCCAGTCCAATCCCCCCGCCGGAGCAGGAACACCCAGATGAGGTTACACAGGAAGGTGTCCAGGTGGGTTTTGAATGTCTCCAGAGAAGGAGACTCCACAACCTCCCTGGGCAGCCTGTTCCAGTGCTCTGGCACCCTCACCGTGAAGAAGCTGCTGCTCATATTCAAGTGGAACCTCCTGTGTTCCAGTTTGAACCCATTGTCCTTTGTCTTACCATTGGTTGCCACCGAGAAGAGCCTGGCTCCATCCTCATGACACTCACCCTTCACATATTTATAAACATTAACGAGGTCACCCCTCAGTCTCCTCTTCTCCAAGCTAAAGAGCCCCAGCTCCCTCAGTCTTTCCTCATAAGGGAGATGCTCCACTCCCTTCATCATCTTTGTTGCCCTGCACTGGACTCTCTCCAGCAGTTTCCTGTCCTTCTGGAACTGAGGGGCCCAGAACTGGACACAATATTCCAGATGCGGTCTCATGTGGTTTATCTGATCCTTGCCTTTTGTCACTGAATGGTACTAGAGCTCGTACTAAAGAGCCCCTTACCCTATAAACCAAAAGGTGCCGCATGAGGAACAAGAGTCGGATGCAGGTTTAGCACACTAATTCAAGAGTATGGAAGTGAAGTCCACACCTGGGGAGAAAAAATAGCTGTCTCCTCTCTATCCAAAGCTGACAATGGTACTTTTCAAGCGTTTGCATGTTGCTACAAATTACATAGGAATTGGGAACTAGGCACCACTTTGATCTAAGTGTGTTTTAACAGAACTGCTATTTCTTTGGTCTGTTTTGAATTTAATATCTGTATTTTACATATTACATTCTGGATTAACTACATAATTTATCAAAATGGCTTTGCCTTAATACCTCTGCCATATTCACTAATAACGAGTGATAGGAAACAATGACTGAATCGGCAGGTTGAAGACACAAGTTCTAAACAAAATGAGCAGCAACTTCTAGAGTAGCCATCAACCATTTACCTGGTTGAACTATCTGTTGTGATCGGTGTAGCCGATTACTTTGGACCACCATGTTCCTCTATGCCTTGACTTTCACAAAGATATCTGTTACATCTTCTCCTAAGTGGCAAGTGACAGGACAAGAGGAAATGACCTCAAGTTGTGCCAGGGGAGGTTTAGATTGGATATTAGGAAAAAATTCTTCATGGAAAGGGTTGTCAGGCATTGCAACAGGCTGACCAGTGAAGTGGTGGAGCCACCATCCCTGGAGGTGTTTAAAAGGCTTTTAGACGAGGTTCTTAGGGACATGGCTTAGTGCTAGTGTTAGGTTATGGTTGGACTTGATGATCCTGATGGTCTTTTCCAACTGAAATGATTCTATTATCTGGATGCTGGCAAATGCGAAGAAAAATATTAAGGTGAGAATGGTAGTCAGGACTGACCCAAACCCATTGACTGCTCTTGTGTTTGGATTAATGTTACACCCTGAAAGACTTAGAGAAAATGAGACACAAAGGGATGTGAAGACAACTAACACACAGGAACAGACTGGGCTTTCTCTGGGAGAACAGCGTCACAGAGCAAATAAATTACTTCACTGAGGTCCCAGTGAAAGCCTGGTGTCACCTCTCACTAAATTTCCAAAGCAGTCCATTAAACATAATGCTACCCAGCCAAAAGTGTGGTGGCTTTGAGAATATGAATACAAACCCTTATGTGCTGAGAACTTGGCTACACCTTGGGCGTTGAGAAGTGAGAAGCTATTTTGCACATAAGTGCCATTTCCCTGTGCATACTGACATATCCCCAATGTGCTCCAAGCAGCTGCCCCGGGAGCAGGGCTGGAGGGCTCCCCCAAACCCCTGTCCCACTGCGTAGGCCATGGAGCAGCAGCAGCAGTGCCTCACAGCTCTGGGGACCGGGCCAGCCTTGTATTTCTTTGACAGACCCAAACCTCTCTCTGCTGGTGTTGCCACAGGTGGGGAAGCTGACTGCTACCTACTTGGCTATCGACATGGAGATGGTATAGTTTTAGCACTTGCTGTTGAGCTCTGTTTTAGTGACCTTACACCAGTTCCCAGTACAAGAGCATTTTTTTTTTTCAATCAACAAGTGATTTTAAGGACTCTTGAGATAACGGCACTTCATCCTAATTATATATGAAGTACCTCCACAGCTTTGCTATGCTTTCAGCTTCACTGGAGTTTGCTGTGGCTTTCTCCTTGCCTTCTTGGAGTATTGCCTATACAATCACACCAATTATGGATATGTCTAAAATACAAAAAAATAGGGCTTTTGTGTGAATTGCAACATCCTACATTTGTTCAGCATCAGACAGTAAATGAGGACGCTTTAGCAGCACATTCCTACAGGCTGATGTTCCAGACCCTACAATCAAATGTGAGGCTGAATTTGGAAGCAATTGTACCAGATGGCTGCATATTATGGAAGGTTCAGTGCCACTAAGAAATTCAGGGTGATAACAATAATAATTAAAGAAGGGTTTCTTCATAATTTCACTCATGGCAAAACTATGGTCTTTTTAAAGGTGATGACCAAGTGTTATTCAGATTTCAACAACCACTTTGGCTGCTTGTTTAAAGTCGGGCTACAGCACCATGCGGCTACATCTAATACTGCTTGATGTGTGCAAAGCAGCAGGAAATCTTCAGTCTGAATGAGAGGGGAGAAAAACAAGGCAGTGATTCACCAAAGCTGAAATCTTCTCTTTGTTGTGTACTATTCTTCTTCTGAGTGTGCATACATCATCATACTGAGTAACTGCTGAAGGCTGAAATGAAAAACTCTTCTAAAAGGCATTCAAGATAAAATGCTGCTTTTTCAGTATGTGCACATGCACAGACACTCAGAAAAATATGTCAGGTCCATTTTCGGAACATTCCCCACATCCTTTCAAGACAATTGAGACAACAACCATTTTGTTGGTGAGTCAGATCAGAAAGCCTGCTAAGGAGGGACACAGCAGCCCCACCACAACGAACAGGGAGAGGAGGGATTGCTTCTCGTCGGGCAGAAGTTGCTGCAGTCACAGATGTGGGCATGAGTGAGTGTGCGGAGGAGAGGGTGGTGGTGGATGGACGTGGCATCGCGTGGGCTGTGGACACACTCTTCACTCTGGGGAACAGAAGGCACCAGCACTGTGATTTCCAGATCCTACTGTGTACCTGTGAGGGTCAGTATGTTTTGTTGAGGACTTTGAACACTTGCACAGGGGATGGACTTCAGGCTGTAGGTAGTTCCTTCAGTGGCAGAGGAACGAGGCCTAGTAGTCTCTGCTGTTCACAAGCACCATGTCACAATCTTCAGAAGGGATTTAGAAGGTAAATTAACAGAAAATAGCACAATCTTAATGCTCTGAGATAGATCTGAGCATTAAAAGTGTAGCAAATGCACCGTCTTCAGCCAACTGCAGCAATTTATCTTACAGATATGTCTCCCAAGATATGTTTCTTGTAGCCATTTTGCATATGTGTCATTACTTTACTGTGAAGCACATTTAAAAAACCTTGTAAGAGAAAAGTTAGTCAATGCTAATGTGATAACCAAACTCAGTTAGCAGAAAACTATAAAAGTGACTTTATGACAATAACATGGAAAAGCTATTTTAGGCTCTTTTCCAATATACCTGCCGTAAAACCACACGAGAACATAATTCAGGTCATGTCACACAGTTCCTCCTGAAATCTTGAACAACAGCTCATCACACAACCCACTGGCCACCTCCACCCATGGATCTCTAACAAAATGAAAGTCCATCTTCAAATGTCTGAAGAGGCAGAACATTTATCACTACCCCCCAGAGACCAACCGTTTTATACATTGTCTCTCCCACTGCCAGAAAGTTTGACCCACAGAAAAGTTGCCTTCTGAAATCTTTGATTGGCATCAGTCTTGTCAATAGCTATATACAAATTCGGGACTTAACAAAGAAGAAGGAGAAAAGTTAAACTATTACAAATACAATGTAAGGATCAGGAAGAGAACAATATCAGTAATTTTTATAATATTTACCTGCAATAACATCAGGCTTATTGTAGCCATACACTGAACTGTAGTAACTGATCCCAAGTTGTAAACCTTTAAATGATTACATGGTGGACAAGTGTAGGCAGATACAATTTAATCAGTTGATACCAGATCCAACTGAGGGCTGGTTGCTCAGATTGCTGCTACCTACTCCCATTTATTACATATTTGAATAAAAACAGCTGGAAAAAAAAAAATCAGGCTAGTCTTTGCCTCAGGCAAAAGTTTGGTAGGAGCTCAATCATATTCCTTTGTGACCAAATTTTGGTTAACCATCTTCATTAACCCTCTGCTCCAAAACACCACATCTCACATGAAGGCTGGCCCAGCACCGTGTGGCACCATACTTAGATATATCCAAAGCTTTTGTCATCAAACCTTTTTTTTTTTTCCTTCCCTCAGAACCATGTGCAATCTGTAGGTGGCCATTTTCTGCAACCAAGACCGTTTTAATGTGTTCCAGCTATCCCGTGCCACGTCTGGCAGGGCTCTGTGGGTTTGGCTCCCTTCAGGGACAGAGATGTCTGCTCGTGGGGAGGAGGGTTAGAAGGGGACTTGACAAAAATTCCCAGGTGCTCCCTTCTCTGCCATCGCTACTCTTCTTGAAGCATTGGCACTCCCTCCCGAAAGCTGAGAAGATGACGTCTTGTGGAGACAACTTGGACACCGAGGGTTTGTGAAGCAGGCAGCTTTACAAAGCAGTTTCTTCTCACCTCTATAATGATCAGGAATGAATTGCACAC
>VWYH01009503.1:121280-128780 GCA_013399365.1 Pampusana beccarii | reverse complement strand
CAGCCTTTCTTCATAAGAAAGATGTTCCAGACTCTTAAACATCTTTGTCATCAGAGTCAACGTGTCACTGGTCTGTGGTCACATGCTGCAAAACAGTGGCTGCTGGGGTACAGCGATCAAGAACCACAACCTAAACTTCTCATGGCAAAGACAACTGAGATTTTTAACTTGCAGTAACAGGTAACATGGTCACTACCAGGGACACTGGAAGTTGACTTGGATGCTGTCCTTCACAGGACACTTCAACAATGGAATGTATCTGGAATATCTGAAATATTGTGTCCAGTTCTGGGCCCCTCAGTTCAAGGACAGGGAACTGCTGGAGAGAGTCCAGTGCAGGGCAACAAAGATGATGAAGGGAGGGGTGCATTTCCCTTACGAGGAAAGGCTGAGGGAGCTGGGTCTCTTTAGCTTGAGANCTTCTTCACAGTGAGGGTGCCAGAGCCTGGAACAGGCTGCCCAGGGAGGTTGTGGAGTCTCCTTCTCTGGAGACATTCAAAACCTGCCTGGATGCCTTCCTGTGTAACCTCATCTGGGTGTTCCTGCTCCAGTGAGGGGACTGGAATAGATGATCTTTCAAGGTCTGCTCCAATCCCTAAAATTCTGTGATTCCAAACGTAGTTCTGGAATAAGAATATAGTTTCCAAAACTTTTTTTTTTTCTTCGAGCTGGTGCTCCAAGAACTTGCCGCACACCTGAAGTCTCTAGACCTGCTCATGTTGCAGACTCCCCAGCAGGAACCTCAGGCAGCTCTGACTCTCGAGTTTTCTGACATGGGTCCTCCTGGACCTGAAGCATGGAAATTGCTGCCAGGGCAGCGTCCAATGATGGAGCTACACCATACAAAACCATCAGGTGAATTCAGTTTTTCCAGTTCTTTGCTCTGTGATGGGAAACATGCAAGTTTGGAGAGACTTTGTGAGACCTCCTCGCTGCAGGGCCTGAAGCCAGAAGGTTTTGGTGGCACAAACTGTCGAGGCTTCCAGGCTCTTTGATTTTCCAGGAGGGAGCCTGACTAAGTAGCTGGCCTGTGGAGGGGGCCTGGTAAAGCCAGAGCTGAAGGCTGTGGTAATCTGGTCTCTGAATAACCTGTGGAACACACTGTGTCTTGGCCACAGTTCATTGGAAAAGGCACAATTTCATAAAAAAATAGATTCTCTGACATAAAAATTCTCACTTTTTGGATGAATATGGAGTCTGGATCACATATGACAGTAGCTTTATTCTAAGGAACAAATTTTTTTCCTCCGAAGACATGAATTTGGCACACCATAGAGCAAAGTCAGATTTTATTCTATTAACTCGAAGCCGGAAAGGGAGAGTCACAATCAGAGGCAGCCTACCTGGTGCAAAGTGCCTCTGTTACCAAGCTCTCCAGAAGCCTTGAGCAGCATTCATGGCCCTGGATCTTCAAAAGCTATGGGAGGCACACTTCTCAACGTCAGCAATAAACGAGTGTAACAGGCAAATATCAAGTGCTGAGACTACAATTTGAAGGTCTGAACCCCTATGCCATTTCTGCACGAACCTCCATCATGGAAAACCCTGTGCCTACTGGGAAAACTGCAGGTAGGTACCACATAGAGGTTGAAAGGTGAGAGGATTCCCTAGATGGTAAATTCTTTGTTCCAACACTTTTGCAAGTGGCAGCATTCCTGCCTGGACTTCTCGTTCTATTAAATTCCTGGCCAAGAGCTTTGTTTAGTAGCTGACGCTATCTTTGTGGGTAATGGGTACAAATTGCCAAAATTCAGTTAATAAGAACTGTAATTCAGTAGCATTCATACGCTCAGCGACAAAAGGAAGTTGAAAATTAAATCAACCTATATCCTCCAATGAGCATAAAGGCAACCTGGTAATTCTGTTACTTATTATTTACACCACACTAAGAAAATCCTTAAAATTTATTATTGGTTCATTCCCAGAGTATCTTATTTCAGTAATAAGCCATACCCATAGCATATAAAAATTGGTGACAGATAATGAAAGTGTCCTCTCAGATAGTTGAACTACTTGAGTTTAATCCGGATTAGCATACTATCACTGGTATTCATGTTCAAGAAATCGTTACATTTTGTATTAACTATACTTACGCATGTGTGGTTTACGTTGTAGATCACATCTATTACTACTTGAAGTCAATGGAGATATTTATGTTCCGGAAGCATTCCACAGCTTCCAGTCTGCATCAGCTTGGGGCCACGGGAAAGAGAGGGGCCAACTCAACAGGCTAAAGAAATTTCAGGCTTTCGGGTCAAAATCTCTTAAAACAACTCATGAAGGCAACAGTAGGCCATTCAGAAAACTGGCCTAGCGAAGTACTGACAAACAACTTCACTAGGTTAGTAGCAATGATATAAACTCTTGAGTGGCATCACTTAGAGTATATGTGAGATTATATTTTAAGAGAGAAAACATTGGGTATAATCACTTAAAATATAGATAGGGTGACACTTTTTCAGAAAAATGCACAAATATTAAGGATGAAAGACACCACTAAGGACAAGGCACAATTAAACTGAACATATCTATGATCGAATATTCTGAAAGATAATATCATTTTAATAAGCTTGCATATTTAATCAGTGTAAATATATTAAAACAAAACCTACATTCCTTAGAGACTAATGACATATTCACAACTTCAAAAGTCAGACTCCCCAATACTTAAATTCATCATAGCAATATGCCTTGTGCAGTCACGCCAAAATAATAATTTTGTATAGATGAAATACCTCATATTCATTCAAACCATTTTTCATAGCTGTTAATAACCAGCATTCTCATAGATGCAGGTTTACAGAATCTCAGTGATTTTCAGCCTTTTACTTAAAGACTGAATATTGAAATATAAGCAATATACCATCATGGTCAAAACACCTCCAATATCTGTTTTGTTGTAGGACAGAAGAATCACAGGAAGCCCAAACATTTCCACTAGAGTTACCTACTACCAGTCAACGATCAAACTTTTGTTGCTTTTGTAGTTTTCCACAATAACTTAAAGCATACTTATATCAAAAAGTTGGTTGACAGTTGTACTAGACAAACTCTTTATAACCTAATAGAGAGTAGATACAGGTTATATCAATCTATGCTGGTAAAATTTTCACATAGATTTTTTTTTTATTAAAAAAAAACCCCAGACAAGCAGAACATCCATGTTGAAATTGCTGCACCTCCTCCAAGACTTCACGGTATAGAGAGATCATAAAAAAAAAAAAAAAAAATCACAATCTTAAACATGGTATCTATAAAAAACCACCACTTGCCCACGATAAAACCTTTCCCAGGGAGAATTCAAAGCAAAAACATACACCAATCTTTAAAAAAGGCATCTTCTATTTTAGCATTTTACATTAGCTTTACAGCTGGACAACAGGTCAACACAGAAATAATTTTTCAGACTGAACACACACCCTGCCCTTAGGTACGGGACTCTACCGTGGGTAACTGGGTTATGCAATTGCTGTGTGCTAACTGCCACTGCTCCTGAAAACTCTGCTAGGGATGAAAATCTAATTAAAAAGTCTCTTGATTTTAGTGTAAGAGGGAGGGGATCCTCACTGCTGACATATATTTACTAAAACTGTCCTGGGAGTTTGGGGAGAGGGGAAGTAAAACAAAGGTTCTGTGAGTCCTCCTCAGAGGAACAGATTTGGAGAATGGTTTGAAGAGAAAGCACAAGGTCCTGTCACAGTTATCAAAGTACACGCATACTTAAAGTGTAAAGAGAACTTGTGTTTAAATGTCTTAAAAGAATATGGTAATGAAAGTACCGCAAACATCTGAAATGGGGCATTTTCTGATGTCACGGTGTAACCTCTTCAGCCGGATCATAACCACCTAGAAAAGAAGTACTGGTAAAAAGGTACATACAAGGTAGGATAATAGCTTTAGCACAATATGCATCTGCTTGGTACAAGATATTACCAACTCCAATTACATTTTCAGAAACAGTATGTTTTTGTAAACGCCTGTGCAATAAAATAACAACACTACTGAAAAGGATAGTTTAAAGAAAAGAACACACAAAACCCACGAAGAATGAAGTCTATTTATTTTATTTCATCTTGCATTTGTGTTGTTAAAGCAAAGCGTTCTATACATATGATTTAGCTATTTACTGCCGTTCTACACCCATGATGGACCTAATTGCAGAAAGACAAATGCAGAGACAAACTTGTTAAAATGAGCGTATTGACGATGCTTCTCTTTGACAAATATTTATTTAAAAATAAGATACTGCTCATGGGTTTATTTTATTAACAGTTAATGGGTCAATTCACAGAACTCTGAGACACTGTGGAACGTGTAGCAAAATGCAACGCTGATAATACTTAACGTCTCTTCACTAAACATTCTGCAGAGGAAGAATATTATGGTAACAGTTGAGCTACTGATTAATCCAACAACGAAATGGAAAGAATCTGCCAAGTGCTGAATGGTAACTTTTAGATACAAGAGGATCCCATATTTATTTATGTAGGTAAAAAAAACCCTTCAGTGTCACAGTCATTAAGAATTATTATCTGAAAATACTCGTATATGTATTTTAAAATAATGTGAGCCAGATTTACAGCAGGTATCATAGTATGATTGAAATTTAGGTATGGGAAAGACCTGAAGAAAAAAAAAATCCACGTTCTCTGACTTTTTTCAAAGCCAACTAACATTGCAATGGCTTAAAAAAGAAAAATGTACATAGCATTTTTTTTTTGTTTCTTAATGCTAGTTTTAACTGCAAAATCACACTACTGGAATACCTTTAAAACCACTCCTGTGAGATGTGGAAAACCAGATGAACTGATGAGTCAGAATAAGAATATTACTGCAACATAAAAGTATCTCAAAACACTACATTAAAATATCTTAATAAATCACTTTGTTCTACAGCTTCTAACAGAAAAAGTCGACCGTCAGCTGTGGCATCTGTGAGAATACCTTCTGGAAAACAGCCAAGGTGTATCTATCTCTATATTAAAATCAGTTTGACTAGTCTTAATGTCTGTTACTCACTAGTAGATTGATTTAAACCAAAAAGTTGTAAGATTCCCAATCAGACTAAAAAGTTCTTCCATTATGATTGTTTACTAGGTTGCTTGCTTCACTCTATCTGTATAAATGGATGAATAAAAAGTTGAACGGGCTAAAGAGGTTCTCTCAACGTGTATCCATTATTTCCCTCTTATCTGTTTAAAACAGGAAATACTTTCAAGTACTCTTGGAGTTGCAGACTGATTTCTTGAGGAACTACTGATACAGAAATACTTCAAACAAGTGCTATATGTGCCATACATAGAATTTCCAGCCCAAGATTACGTAAGTGTTGTAACCAAAGCATATCAACAGAATTTTAACAGAGAATGAGCATTCCTTTACAGAACAACCACAATTTAAAGATTCAATTTCACAATTCAGATGTTGAAAATTATTTTAAGGAATCTTTGATTGTGGTGTACAATACAAAGAGGTCTTTAGAATTCACTTGTCCTCAGTAGCACATTGCATTGAAAGAACGGGAGCATGCCACATAAATTCACTGTTGTAAATAACACACAAGTGGGCACCTCTGCAAGCTCCAGAATTTCAGGGTCTCTGTCCTTTGCAATTATGCGGCCCTGAAATACTTTTGATATGGAATGTATTTCATTCAGTTCAGTTGTGCAAGAGATATCGAAGTGGTGAACTCACGTTATGTTATGCCCCAAAACCTTCCAATAAAAAGTATTTTGTGTTGATTACAAATCCCAAGTCTGTTTAAAGTTTCATACTGCAAAAAGAAAAAACACGCAATCATATCAAGTATTTAAACAGAAAGAAATAGTTCTGCTGGAACTCAGAGAACATGTGCGTTCAGCTATCAATAAATCCAATATCAGGTACTAATCTTTTACACTCTACACTATGTGTATGGTGAAATAATGTTCCCAAACCGACAGTACTCACAGTGGAAAGCACGAACAATTTTTTTTAAGCAAATTCAATGCTATAATGATGCTGCTACTTCTTCTTTTCCTAGTATTATTTTTCTGGAAAATGGGTGAAGTTGAGAGAAAAATAAAGTAATAAAAACACTTCTTAAAATTCATGACTGTTTCACAGTCCCATGAAGGAAGCCGTGCTCTTTATATTGTAAGGAAATATATTTGCAAGCATCTAGAAGTATTTTTCTCCGCAGTTTAGGAGCAGAGGAAGGGAGAGATCCTCCTCTTGAAGAAAAAAAAGACTGGAGAATCAAGTCCTGTTCCCTCTGCAGTCAGGGTGAATACTGCCACCTGCTACAGGGTGGGCACTGAGGGAACGATGATACAGGATTTTCTCCTTAGTCCATCTGAACAACAGTTTCCTTCAGCCCTATAATTTAATTTTAAAGTGAAATTTGTTTTATATTGCAGACCAATAAGTACCCTAGGAGCTTGATTGGTTGGTGCTTAATGAAATTGCTTCTGCTGACATTAGGTACGTTAGGATACTGATTAAAACACTTAATGATCCCTCTTGATTTTAAATTGCCAACTTAGATTTGCAAGATGCCAAAGTATCGTTTTCCTTCCTTTCCTCCACCCTAACCCTGCTTCTCCTTGTCCTTTTTCTGTTCATGATCCTTGAAGGTTGTGGCTCATTGGCACCAGCATGATCACAAACCAAATAATACCACAATATTGAACACTGCATTGTTTAAAATATGCCAAACCCCAGAATATAAACAGTGAAAGACAATCATCTTCAAAATACAATTTCCCGGTTCAAAGCTCAAACTATTCTTAAATGTGGAAACACTGAGGATTATTAATATAAAGGGAAATTCAAAGTCAGAATAAACTTTAATTTTTTTAAATATTTGCTGAAAAAAAGATAATCTTGTAAATGTAAAAACAAGTAGGAAAGCTTTGCTTTTGAGCTTGAATGTGGAACACAGTGATACATTGCACGATAATGGTGTTGGAATGGCATTCCTATGACAACAAAGCCATTTTTCATGGTCCTATACAAAATTGCATACCATATCACCTTCCAGTGGGAAATGTGTATATCTTATGGGCAAAATGACAGCTTATCCTCAGATACTGTTAAACGCTAAAAAAGCGGGTTTGGAAACTTTGCCTGAAAAGGGGGAAAACACAGTAGCTGTAAAAAGTTCCATTTTTCTTGACAAATCTTATCAAGACTCTTGAGATGAAATTATACTTACAAAAAAAATTTCTTATATACTAAAACCTGCTGTGTCAGAAGCTTTTATGAAAAAAGTGAATATACTGAATATTATGCTTAATACAAACTTTAAGACCAGATAAAATAAAAAAGTAGAAGTTTTTGTACATTTTAGCACCATTAGAAAGTTACACTTGAATGCCGGTTCTGTCTCTGTGGCCGTACCTTGCAGCTGGTGTCACTGATGTGAAGCGCACTGACTTCAGCGATCTTTGAGAGAAGAATAACTGGGTTTGCTCATCACAACAAATAATACGTTTGCCTTTTTTTTTTTTTTTTTTTTTT
>VWYH01009503.1:95957-120560 GCA_013399365.1 Pampusana beccarii | reverse complement strand
AAAAAAGAATGCTAACTAACAAAGCTGTATTTTTTTTTTCCCCTCATCAACCAAACTTCTCAAGCTAGAGTTTGGAGGGGATGCATGGATAAGCCTTCCCATATATAACTGTCTTGTATAAGGGATACAAATGATATTTATTTCAAGAATCTGCAGTAAAACGTATCAAGTTACACCACACAATTTTTAAAAAGGCTGAAGTTTCTGAACTAACACAAGCAATTGCGTGTATGCAGCTGGATTTTGTTTTCAGCTTTGTTCAACATCACCCCCCTGACAACTGCACAAAAAAACTGCAGCACATGCCCAGCTTCAAATATTAACTGTTTAACTCTTTACCTATTTATTATGGTCTGCTACCTTTCGAAAAATACTGCAGAAGGAGACTACGGTTCTGTGTTTTTGGAGACTATAATGTCTTCAATGAAGAATTTTCCACTGGCAAGCAGCTGGCTCATCATTATATTAACTTGCTAAACAAGAACATAAGAAAAGTTGAACATACACTTCTGAAAAGTCCTATTTAACACACACACACAAATGGCAAAACCCCACAGTGGAAACCACATGCACAGACAGAAGTTCAAAATGAGAGCTGCACATTAAAACCCTCACAGTGACTGTGAAGATGAATTTACAGTACTCCAGCTTTATCCACTATAGATCTGTTCATATTCAGTAAAACGCTGGCTACATAAAAGGTAGACAGCTGCCTAGTATATCTCAGTTCCTGAGTCAAAGAAAAAGGGAAATGCATTGAGAGGAGGCATCCTTTAATACCGGTTTGAAGCTATACTTAATGCTAGGCTTAAAATAAAGGCTTTTAAGTCAGCAGCCTCCAGTCCCCGAGAGGGTTCCTCTTGAACTGACCAGCACAAAATTCAATGTCCAAGACTTCCTTTCTTTTCAGGCCCCCACAGGCAGAGGCAATTTTCATACAGACGAGTCCCTGACACTGCTTGGCATACACAGCACAGGCTTTGCAACTTTCTTGGCTACCCTTTCTAGCTCAAAAAAAAAGAGAAAGAAAAAACGCTACTGTTTCAACAAAAGTTCCAGCAAACCTCACAGGTAAAATCCTGGAAGTCTGTTTTGGTCCACTTTTCAGAACAAGTGATGGTTAGAAATGGAGCATCATTCCAACGAACATCTGTGGAACAATTAAGGGAGAAACTTAAAAGAGAAGAAAAATCCAACAGATCTGCCAGGCAGGAAAGAGCAACGGTAAGAGTATATTTCATGACATCCAAGAATTGGAAATATTAAACCATTCGTAACGCTGCTTAGGCAAAGACAGCAATGCTGCTGGAACGGTATGCAAGGCATAGCCAGAGACAATGTAAACAGCTTTTTTGTTAATTTACTTGGGAGAAAAACCCACAGACCTTCTCTTGTAACAGATGTTATAGTATCTTTCTATATGAATTTCAATTCTCAAAACAACCAGAGCAACCTCACAAAAAACATATGAAAGAACAATCTGTACCCTGATGTATTATTTTTTAATAAACCGATAGTTCTTTTTTTGTTTTTAAGTAGTGCAATTTCTTTTTTTTTTTTCTGTGACTGACAGAATAATTGGAATACTTTTTGTCTTAAAGTACTTCTACAATGTATATTATAACTATTTTTCCTTCCACTGTATACACTGAAATATTCCCTGAGGAATTCTGTTTTATTCTTATATATCACCAGATTAAAAACAGGAAAAGAAACCACCATGAACTTGGTTTTCAACTCACTTTTGGGCAAACAATCAAACAGCACACAGTGTCCAAAGGACAGTGTGTTTGGAGGCTTCCTGTTGTAGCAAGAATAAGTCAAAATCAAAAAGCCACACGATTTGCCTGTATTACTAGTTGACTAATTACTTCTTGCAAATGAGGTGAATATGGGTAGCTTTTATTTTAATTGTGAGAGAGATTTAATATACACAGGCCATTTTTTTGCAGTGTAGTCAGTTTTTGTGTAAATACATATCTACATATGTCTTAAGGTTTTCAAATGACGGGTGAAAATTGCAGGAATACTAATCAGTAACGCAACATATTTTACTTGAATCAGAAGAATACAGATAATGGTATTGCCCTTTTTCACCATTCCACCACCAATGAGCAACCAGAAAAAAAAAATTGCATTGCTGATTGACTGCATGACAGGAGAGAGCTCTTAAAAATCATGCTACACTGTGTGCTATTCCCCAGACCCCCATTCCTGTGCTTTGGGCTTTTATTTTCTAATTAAAAGCAGTAATTGTCCTTGCAATATTCATCTTCAAGTTCAGTTTTTAATTCACGCCCGTGGCACTTCTTGGACTAGCCAGTAGGGACTGTGAGAGAGAATGGTCCCAGCACATTGGCCTTGAAAAGGGCTGTGCTACCTCTGGGACGTGTTTGGCCTCAACCCACCCAGGAGCAAGAGCAAAATCAACCCACTGCACCATCCTACAAAAAACAGCTATGCAAAATCAGATGAATTAAGAAAAAAAAAAAACAAGAACAAAACCAAAAACCAGCAGGGATACATTTTTCTAAGTTTACCGCTGTGTGAGGCTTCATGGGGTTCCAGGAGTTATGAGGAAGACTCTGGACTAGTAATTTGTTGTAATCTCCTGTGCAGACCCTTTTCTTCCCACAGACTTGAAAACGTTTTTAGCAACTGTAACAATTTGGTTCCTGATCTACCAGATGAGTAGCCTGCGTGTAGAAGTGGCTGCCATTACATGAGTAAGGAGCAAACACTGAGGAAGAGTAACTTGCTTTGAAAAGACAGCGCTGTAAAATACCCTCACTTATGGTCCTTCTCTTTGCAATACTGCCAACTGAAATTTAAAAAAAAAAGCCAGACCTCAAAGCTTTGTGTATGTGAATAGACGCACTTCAAGGTCTACAAGTATTACACATATGACCTTACATACATGGAATATGGAACCTATGAGTAGAAAGAGGCAAAATAAGGAAGGGGAAAACAAAGTAGTCATCACATTTGATAATTTTGCTATGATATTTATGATGGCATGAAAGGCTGGTTTCAATGAAAAATAAAGGTATGTAATTTTTTTCTTAACAGCTGTTGAGACAGGTATGTCCTGGTTAAACAGTACACTAGCATTCAGTGCCACAGCCTTGATTTTACAGTGATTGCCATGAATTAATTTAATTCCATCTGTAAGCTAAAATCAGATCAGAGGTCTAATGCTGCTGCAGGCTCCACATCTGTTTAATCATTTTTGGATACAACAGCTTGCAAAAGTTCAGGTTTTAAATTTGCTTCATATTTAAGAAATGATGTTACACCAGTGCACAACATCTTCAGCAGGAAACAAATGAGCCTGTGCACAGTTTTGATCTGACAGACCCATTTTATTTGCAAAATGCTTCTAAAAGAATAAAAGCTCATCAATTAAGTTATCATTTATTAAAGAATAATACGGAACTGTGACCTCATAAACCACTATTGCGACAGCATTTATTTCCATGGTTCAGTTGCTGGATAAGACTAACATCAAGCATGTTTGGTTTATATTCAGTGAATAAAATCAGAATACAGTTAGGTTCAATCTCTTAAATAACCCTTATTTAAGATTTTTTTTTTTTTTCCCCTCCTCCCCAGTTGCAAGAAAAGAATGAAGGCATATTGAAGTATTTCATCTCTGGCCACTGAACTATTTTTGATGTTAAGAAAATGGGTCTTTAAACAGTTCTGAGAAAATGACACTGTACATAAATATAGTCTTGGCCTTTCATCTTTCTTTTATATGATTAAGACTTGTGAGCAGAACAGCAATGCCTTTGCAGAGCATACCACAACTATTATTTCCTCTTCTTTCGCTCTCAGCAGCCTTAAATCCTTTAAATCCTTTCCTAGAAGGATCTCTTCTTGCTTGGGTAATTTTTGCAATACATGGCCTGCTAACCCCTTACCCCCTACCCTGGATCTCACTTATGTCTATCACAGCAGAGTCAGTCTTTCTACCTCAAATCTTCCAAGGAGCATTGTGGATGGTAATTCACTTGCGTAATTGGCTCAAGAGATGAAAATCTTGTATCTGCCTCTCTTAGCCACTAATCTATCCAGCTGACTGCAAGCCTAATTGGCAGCTTGTTTAGTAATTTGGCTCCTAAAGTGTCGTATTGATGTTGGATAAACAGCCAATGGAAGGAGAAACGATACATGCTGCTTCACTTTAAAAGCTACTGCACTTTCCCCCTCGTTTTCTGAAAGCGTTTAATATTCCATCTCTTCTTTTTCTTTTCTGACTCCTCGCTAGACAGGTGAGCTCAGAACAGCAGGGACTGATCCCGATGCACAAGACAATAGTACGAGGAATGTAAACGGAATAGTACATTGCTGTAGTGTGTCTTTTTATGCCAGCTCTCTCTAACTAGCAAAATGGGAATCGGACTGCCTAGATGTTTATATTCTTAAAACCGTTTTGGATAATTGTGCAGTCAGCATCATGAGTGTAACCAACTTCCATGCTGGTTTTTTTTAAATCAGTACATGCAGTGGTTTTTGAAATTCAGTATACTATGGCTGCGTATCTAAAAAAAACCCCAGTTATGAAAATGCCAGATTATTTAGCTAAATATTTGATATTGCATTTTTATACCAGATTTTTATATATCTCTCACACCAAGCTATCTAAGACTGTGTCTGAAGAATAACCTTAGAATGATTATAGTTCAGGTGAGCCTGCTTGCACTGTGTTTTATTCTAGCTGGCACAGAGACAAAAAGAGCAGAGAGGACAGAGCTATAACTTCAGTAGGTGTTGGAAACCTCCATATTTATCCAGCATCCACAGCAGAGTTTCGTTAATATTGGCACTGCCATAGTTTCACTCCTACTGCTCCATTGCAAGGGGTATTCAAGGAATTGTCTCATACCTGTGGCATGGGTAAACGCATTCTTTCTTGGAGCACAGACCCTAGATTTAAATCAATTTTTCACTCTCCTGAATATATAAACATAAATCCACACACTGATGAAAACTGGGACATTAAACTTCAAGTTCAACTGGTCATCCAGTATCACCAGCCACTTGGAACTGGATTTTCAGGTGCTCTTCTCCTTCCATGCTTCATTTGCCTATGCTGTGTGTAAAGTGTAACTTCTCGCCCATTCAGTCTTTACTACTTCTAAAACTGGTTGGGAAGAGCTGGAATTCTTAGATTCCCATTTATCCCTCCATAAGGGGAATCTCTGGGATACCGAAGACTATTTTTTCACTTAGGTCCAAAGGGGTCAGTTTTACGTCTTGTCTATGCTGACAGAAAGACCGTCACTGACGGCACTTTGGAAGAAGCGTTCTCACTGGAGACCACTCCAAAGCTCTGCTCAGACCCCTTGAAACTCAGCAACGTTGCTCCCTTCTGATAAGCATTCCCTGACTTTTACAAAGAGACTTGTAACCCTACACTGAAACCCACAGGAAAGGATTTAAATCACAGTAATACTCTCAAAATGGACAGTGCGGCTACTGTTAATTTCAGCAGAAAGATTGAGGATTAAACTGTTATTAGGGCTACGTACATTAGGGTAGCTTTACCTGACCCTAACCCAAGATGGGATGAATTGCCAGGATACTGGAGCTGAGGTTCCACTTCCATTGCCTGTTCTGTGCCTACGCGGTTACAATATTATCTTCTGTCAAATAATCTTAATTTTAAAATGAAGATCATTTAATTAAAAACTAGGCAAATACATCTGCATAATTTTTACTACAGGCTAAATTACCATTTGCCTATTTACTCATGCAAACAGTGCTTGCTCTGATCCCTCTATCAGTAATGAAGGCATCAGAATGTAAATCTTAGTTACTACATTAGCATTGGCATTGTCAATATATAGGCTGAAAGGTAAAATTCTCTTACAATCAATAAATCAAAATTTCCTCTCATCGTAGTGGAAATAAAAAAAATTCTTTATGAAATGCGGAATATAATAGGCATCTACAACAGCTTTTATCAGAAACTTTTCTACCAATTGCAAAGTTTTAATAGAAAGACAGAAAACAGAAACACAAACTTGCCTGGACTGGAAACCTGACCAATTAATTTTATATTCTCACATTATGAAAATATTTTCTCAAATCTTAAACCAGCTATTTTTATTCCTCTGAAATGGCAAAAACCGTCTGCATAAAGCTATCAAGTTTATGCACAGGCCTCTTTCCTTTTTCAAAAAGTAAATTACATGCTAACAAACCTTTAAGAAAGCGATATTTTCACAATCTATAGCAGGGCCTCTTTGCAGCAGTGCTCCCTGTCCCCTTGGGAGAAAGGAAAACTAGTCACTATCAACTGAGAGGTTGCTGTGGAGAGCTGGGATATGAAGTTATATTGACTGGGGAAAAACTACACGTACTTCCTCCTTCCACATTTTAACTCCCAAACCTTCTCCGGTTACCAAAAGTCCTTTGGTATTACCAACCTAAAGCAGACTGACAAAAATACCAAGTATTGCTTTTATTAGAGGGGAAGTTGTATGAGGAGTGGCTGAGGTCACTCGGTTTGTTCAGCCCGGAGGAGACTGAGGGGAGACCTCATGGCGGCTACAGCTTCCTCACAAGGGGAGGAGGAGGGGCAGGTGCCGATCTCTTCTCTTTAGTGACAGAACCCAAGGGAATGGCAGGAAGATGTGCCAGGGGAGGTTCAGGTTGGACATGAGGAAAAGGTTCTTCACCCAGAGGGTGCTGGACACTGGAACAGGCTCCCCAGGGAGGTGTCACAGCCCCAAGCCTGACAGTGTTCAAGAAGAGACTGGACAAGCTCTCAGACACATGGTGTGAACTGTGGGGTTGTCCTGTGCAGGGACAGGAGTTGGACTCGATGATCCTCGTGGGTCCCTTCCAACTCAGGAAATTCTATGATTATTGAGTTCTAGGAAAACTGCACAATGCACATCATGAAAAAGGTGATGGTTCTAACCAACTGCACCTAAAATGGAGGCGGCTCCTCTCTGTGAGGAACCACTTTATTACGGTGCTTGCTGGAGAATGAGCAGAACTTGCTGAGCACACAACTGACCTCTCAGTTTCACTGAAACCTGTTCCTCAAGTACACAACT
Organism: Pampusana beccarii; assembly: GCA_013399365.1. Taxonomy (NCBI): domain Eukaryota; kingdom Metazoa; phylum Chordata; class Aves; order Columbiformes; family Columbidae; genus Pampusana; species Pampusana beccarii. The sequence goes on along the minus strand of VWYH01009503.1, from coordinate 113,490 downwards.
GTCTAATGAAACCTACCTTAGAAATTTGAAAAAACACCTGGTTTAGCCTTTTTTGAGCAGAAATTTCTTATATATTAAGGACGCTTTCATTGGTGATATTCTCTGTTAAGCTGGTTTATGATTGTTGAAATGAAGTCCAAAAAACCCATAGAATCATAGAATATCTGAAGTTGGAAGGGATCCTTAAGGATCATTGAGTCCAACCTTCAATAGAAGCAATTTGAATGCTTTCCACAACCAGAAAGAAACAGCTACCTTAGGAAAGACACCCAGACTAATCTGGGAAATTATTTTTGAACCTTACACATTTGAGAAGATGATAGCATTTAGAAAAGATGGGTACTGTTGTCTATAAACCTGAGGGTTTCTTCTTGACTTTGTATTGTCTTTGTGTACAGCCTGAAGAATATTGTCTTCTCTCTAGATCACAAGAAATCCATCAGGAAATTCCAAGTACAAAGTTGGTTTCTTGTTACGTTGTGGATCTTTCCTGCTGAAGTTTGCTACCTAACTCTCCTCATTGCTCTGGTGTTCATATGTAGGGGGCACTGCTTGAATCAATGACCTCAAGCTAAAAAGGAAGTGGGCATACAGTAATTTGCCTAGAGTTTTGGGAATTTACTGCCAGTTCATCCACGTACACAAAAGTCTACCCTTTTTCCGCAACTATCTCACTAAGTTGACCTTCACCACAAACTCAGCCTCAGCCACCTCTGTTATCACAGTGTAATCACAATCTTTTTCAAATCATCGTTTCAGTACTGCAGATATTCAGGTCTGATTTTTAATCACTGACATATTAAGCATCAGCAAAATAGTTTGCTTAGCTGTTCCGTTGGCAATTTTTAAAAAGGAATGAAAACATGTACCCTTTTGATTACCTTGTTAAAGTGAGTCATGATGGCATTATAGCAGTGCTCAGTATTTCTGCTGTAATTAAGAATCTGTCATATTTTTCATTAAAACACATTCTTTAAAATGAGACATTTAACTTGGTCATTTCAATCAGTACCAGCCGGAAGTGTAGCATGCAACATGCCAACTGGATAAAGAAAATGACATCTGAAATTTGCTTTTGCAAAATGGAAGTATTAGTGCTTATAACATGTATAACAATTTATAGATTTTATATGCACATTTTCTGTATTTTAACTACAACATAGCTTTCTCTTTTTAAAATTAAGTCTTTGCAGGTTTTCACCACTGCTCCAAGCTGTAAAACACACTATGTAAACATCAGAGCAAAAAGACTATTTTCAAATAGAAATAAACGGCTATTTACAAATAAATACAACTAATAAATAAATAAATAAACACAAATAAACCAACTTTTTTTGTTATGAATCAGACTTTCAACATTCTATAAATCATGTTAGTAACATCCCACAGATGTGAAGCAGAATCTGATGTTTTTTTCCCAACAGTCAAGGTTTAGAGGTTTCTCATTTAAAAAAAAAAAAAAGAAAGAAAAATAACCTAAAATGTCTTCAGGATTTAACAGGAGCTGACTGGGAAAAAAAGCTTGTACAGAAGACCGAGTCAATAGGAAAGGAACTGGGTTAAATGCATATTCAGTGTATGAACACGGCGTCAAAAATTCTGTAGCATCTACTGGTTAGATATGAGACTTAAAAGTGGTAATCTAAGACTGAAATGACTCTAAATATTCTCATAGGTTTCAAGGTTTCCAGTAGTAACAATTCTCTGCAGACAACGTACTTTCTCTTGCATGCAAACTATTTTTTGTTGTTGCTTTGCTATTATTTTCCTTAACACTGCATCCAGTTTTGGTAGGGCTATTTCCATGACAATATATTAGTTTGTCTAAGAGGTTTTTATACAAACTTGAGGGCACTGTATTGCTGCAATGAAATATGTCAGGATGTCATATGAAATAGCTCTACCACTCAGGCAGTCAGAGAGGGCACGAAATCACTGAGAATTACCTGGTCCCAAATCTGTCTAGAATCACTGAAATAATTGGTTTCATGGAAGAAGCTGTGCAAAACCCCAGATGTTTATAATGTACAACACCTTATTCTTAAAAGAAATCATAGGAAGTACTAGTATTTGTTTTGGTACTTGATAAATTAATTAACTATCTAGGTTCAGTAAAACACAGATGGGCTGTAACAAACATCCACAAACCACAAAATTTATCTTAGTAAAAAAGGCAGAATAGGACCCTCCTGTTTCAGTACTGTCAGCTCCTAACAATCCACACCTACATGATCTCCCATTTTCTTCACTGCTTTTAAACACAGCTTTTCTTCACCTTTACAAATGACATTTCTGAAACTATGAAATTCTCCGTGCTGCTTGAACTTTCTTGCTTCAATAGTCTCTCGTTGCTGTACAAGTAAATCTACATCCTTTGTTACTAATATACACAAACCTATTGGTATGTGACTTTGACTCCAGGCTGAGAACAGGCTATAAATTTAGAAATCAATATCTAACTCTATCAATATTCATTTTACTTTTTCAATACAAAATACAAAGGTGAAAGAGCAGTAAATAAGATGGAGTACTGAAATAAATTGGGTGTTCTTGTCACAATTAATAAATGTTTAACCAATAACACTGCTTGCTACAGAAGTCTCTGGCTTTGTAAGGTGTCTGAATGTAGCAAGGTGCTACCCTTGTGAGACTCAAAACCAGAGAAAGTATTTAAATACTTCATTAGGATCACCAGTCATTCTCTTCAGTGCTACTGAACCTAAACATATAAACGACCATTTTCAACACTCTGCAGAGGGCTACAAGAATTAATTTACTGATGTAATTTATTAAAAAAATACAAAAGTGAATTTTGAAAATACATTTTTCAATAGATTGCCTAATATTAGATGAAACTTTGCTAATTTGCAGCACACACAGCTCAAGAAAACATTTGTAGCTAATGACTAATTTACAGACAGCCTTTCAGGTTTCACTGTGGTGTTAAATGTGGACAGTTAATAGCAGAACGCTTCTTTTCATTTCCAAATTTTGTTCATGTAAATATACAACTTTTGTCTTTTCTTTCTTTCAAGCAAAAAGTACACAAACTCTTCTATGTAAAATCTAGTCCTTCTGTTCCTATATCTTAGCTAACAAACTACTGAAAGAAGAATAATCAAATACTGATCTTTCACTTTAACCTAAATTTCCAAATATATTTCCATTCTAAGAGGAAACCCTGTTTCTTTAAAAAAATGGTAGGAAATACTGAGAAAGACAAGAAGGTCTGTAATGGATAAACAATAATTTAGCTGTAGAAAGGTTAGCCTTTGAGAAAACTCTAATTATTTATAAAATGCTATACACTACCTACACATATGTACAAGTTTACTCAAAGTTTACCAAAGTTTCTATTTGCTTAAAAATTCACAAATGCAGAAAAAAACTTTTCCAAGACTGCAGAAAAAAATTCTCAATCCTCCTGCCCACAACAAAATCAAAAAGATTTCCTTGAACTTGAAAAAAAAACCAAAACCACAACCCACATATAAAAGTACCTCACCTGACACCTTTACCCAGTATTATTCTCCGTCACTCTCCATGTAAAGGTAAATTTTGGGGGCAAAACAATCTCAAAAATTGTGAATATATAGATATATAAGATTGAAGGACCATGTCATATATTTGCCTTCATATCAAAATATTGGCTTTGCAAAGTTACACAGAGGAGTCAGCTTGGAAAATAAAACACTGCATGCGGAAAGCCCAAGTTAAAATAAATAATAAAATTAATTTCATGATACTTCATACCCTCTTGGTACAAAATGACATCCTCTAGTACTTGAAAGTTGTGAAGTGAAAATCACCTTGTGGAAATAATTATATTATTCTCTCTTCAGCCATTAAGTATTTTTCTTTCTCACTTCACATATGTTCAGAGTCTTAGAAGCTGACCCATACATTCTCTTTTTCTGCTGCCTCTAAGGTGCTTTTATAACATTTTTAATACTATTCTTGGTCTGCTTCTGCCACTGAGGTTTGAAACAAAGAACTTTCAAGAGGGTAAATTCAGTTGGAATACAAATATTAGGCTTCTCCTAAGACATCTACTTAGAATATATTTGAAGGGCTGTATGTGTTGCATATGTTGCTATAGTAATTGATATACAAGTAGGGCATGCAATTCAGATTTCCATATTAGCAATATAAAAAAAGCCTCACATAGGCACACACACACACAATCTAATCCTTCCAGTATGCACATATATAATTAATACAACAAACTGATGAGAGTCCTATAAATCACTGCTAGGTATTGAAAAAGTCATTTCACAGCTGTGACATCAGCAAAATGCATCCAATGGTTGTGACCTCGCATCTGTAAAAATCTTTCAGAAATGTGCCTGCAAGTGCTTCTTATTTAGTCTACAGCACTAATTTTAAAGCTGTGTTTCACAGCCTTATCTCCATATTTTCAATTGTTTGCCGAAGAATTCACATCCTCTCTTTATTGTGCAGGGTATTTATAGTATTCATATACATTCCTCACAAAAAAGAATACCTTATGTCTTCTACCCTGTAATGCCTGAACAGACACATACTGTCTGATTCTCAGTATATTAAATAAGATGTATTCTCTTTAAAGAAGTGTCATGCTACAAAGGACTAGAAATTGGAAATGTTTGAGGGAAGAATGAAGACATCCTATTTCTTAACCTCTATTAATAAATAAGGATAGGACATATCTGAAGTTATATGGGAAGTTGATGCATTTATGAAGCATTTCCCCAGGTCACTGACCTACTGCTTTGTATTTAGAGATTTAACATCTTGTGTTTTGTGTTCTGTCCCAGGGAAATTGGTTACCTGTGGGTCCTGGCAGGGGAGCAGCTTTCCTTCTCCGTTTGATGTCTCCCATGCACAATGATCCCAAGTGTACACTGGTTTGCCTGCAAGTAATTACAGGAGAAAACTATTAACAAAAGAAGAAAACTGCCACATAAATACACAGCTTGTATAATCTGAACCTATATCAAAACATTCTCAAGGAAGATGAAGCTGCACAGTCAAGTCACCAATCTTGTTTATATCGAAGCATAATTATGTTTGTTGACAAGCACTCAGTATCTAAATGCAGCATCATAAATTGTTACTGGAATGAATAATATAAAGGGAATGTTTTTTAATTTTCAAAACTGGCAATCTTTCTAGCTCAACATAAAACAAAACCACTGTTGCTCCTGACAGGAAAATAGCGAAGATTAATTATCTAAATAGATCACAATACTGTTGGTAGGTTATCAATTGGCTAGAAATGCCTGGCTGTCAGAACAACATTTATTACCTGAAAAGTATTACCAATTTTTTTTTTTTTTTTTAAGAGAAGATGAAGAATGAACGAGAAAACATGAAACACTAAACTCTTCAAAGGTACAGGAAATAAACTTGTAGCACAGCAATTTGTCCTGTACTAATTCACTGGCAAGTTGTAAGAATGATAACAGGGCAGCACAGTATCTGGTACTCATTAAACAATTACGAGCTTACACTTGGAAACTGGAGAACTGGTAGAGCTGCAGAGGATGGCAAACCACCAAGTCTTATTGCATTAAAGCCAGCTTTTAGAAGTCAGGTACCACAGAAGAGGGTAAATTTGGAATTTCCACATTTTGAATTGTGGAATATAGTCTAAATGACAATTATGGTTATTATTTTTCTTAAAGTAATGTACAGTGTTTTGTAGAATGGAATATATGTAGCCGGCATTTTTTTTGGAAAGAACAAGAAGGGAGGAAAATGCAGTAATTTCTAAAACTCCACACAATTTTAATACTTCTCCATAAATGTTACCAAGAACTGTGATTCTCAGCATAGGAGCATAGTGAATTTTGATAAAATTACAAGCTGAAAACTACATCTGAGAGTCTACTGTAGCATAGTAACCCTATCACTCATGAGATCTGGTTTCAGTGTGGATATACGACTTATCCTTTACTGCATTTATAAACTTTTTAAAGCTGTGCTGCTTCTAAATGAATAAGAAATGGTCATATAATGTTGAGAGACCTCAGATCTGCTCAATAATGTAAAAGAGTGGCAGCAACACCTTGATGAAAAAAATGACAATGTACAATCCTCTACACACTTCTGAGAACTCACAGTACATTAACAAATACAAGAGCGCTTTTATTTAAAAAGTAAAATATTCCAAGAAATTTAAGTTTCACACGGAAGTGCACTCTAACTTCACCTAGTGAACCCCTACTTCAACATTTATTTAATTCTCTTTGTTTTAAAACAGATGTTTTCCTTGCAATTTATCTAAGTTGAAACCGTGTCCTGTTTTAACATCCAGAAACTGAACTGAGTTGAACTGGTATATTACCATGGTGATAAATTTCAGTTCTAAATTTTGAAAGAAATCAAGATGTGTAACCCTTTTCTAACTGAAGGTACAATAAAGAAAATTAATATTTAAATACAATACGGGGAAACAATTGTTAGAGAAAAAAATATTTAAGAGATGTTTAATCATCAGTAGATCAATATTTAACGTTGGTGTTAAACATGCAGAATAAGTTGTGTGGTAAATTATATGTTAAACAGCGTGCGACTCTTCATTTTCTCTTCCAAAAGACAAAGGGAAAAAGTCTCCAGGAATACAACTAGGATGAAAGATAAAAATTAATAAAGTCAGGCAATTGAACCTGAAGACCTGAGCCCCAGCAGTAACAGCTAGCAGCGTTTGAGTTATTTTACCCAGAATTGATTATCTGTTACACTACATTGAGATATCTAGATTATTGATCTGTGAGATTATGGTACTGGGGTCTCCCCACTTTTCCTCCAGGCACACCAAATGGAGTTGCAACAAATAACACTAAGTAAGGACTACTTTGTTATTGTTGTCACCCTTCATGTAGAACATAGCAGTTACTTTTTAATTTAAAATCAATGAACGTCTGAAAGGCAGCCTTGTTCCTTCAGCATAAATGAATCATTCGCCTTTGCCAAGCACAACAACTCAACCACCAGCCAAGGTGAGAGTGGGTATTTCTTTGTTGTCATCGAAAATTCTGTACACCACAAATAAATAACAATATGCTAGAGCACCAAATAAGCTTTGTCAAATGCAGTTTTAGGGCCACTAACACCAAACATTAAGCTAACTCATGATTCTAAAGCGGCGTTTGCTTTTGCTGGTCTTAACATTTGATGTGCACTGACAATCTAGATCACAGCAGAACAAAAAGATTTTTTTAAAAAATTATTTCACTTTTTTTAAAAGGAACAGGCAAAAACTATCACTGCTCTGGAACCAGCAGGGTAGACAAAATGAAGTAGTATTCTGAAGCTGCACAGTACGTTTTGAAATGCTTGTAATGGGGGTATTATAAAGTAGGGAGAACTCTGACCCTCAATCAGGTTAAGTTCAGCATTATGTTTCGTACCATTAAATCAGAAGAGCGTGGATTACAGAAAGGAAGAAAGCTATTTGCCTGACTTCTGTCTACTTACCCCCAGCTTGCTTCCAGCTATCATTTATAAATAGTGCTCTGGAGGGAAGCTAGGCATTTTATTAGGGAAAAAATAAAACTTGTTAAGACCACCTTGCCTGAAAACTTGGCTTTTGACGTGCTGGTGACAGGGACTGGAGCAAGCAGTGTCAAATGGAATAATTTTTAAGGAAAGACAACAGGAACTTGTCGCCTCATTGTATGCATTTACAAATAGAGGCTTTTCAGAGTATTAGGCCTAGTTAAAGCTGCCCTCTGGATAAACAGTGTTCCCAAGCAGCCTCAGACAAGCTGGGGAGACAAACAGATGTGACTATGGTCCCTGGCGTTTGGCAAGAACACTCACTGTCAATAAGAAAAATATGAGCATGGACAGGGCATCAGCTGCACCATGGCTGAGCGGGCCTGCAAGTGTCACAGCAGCAGCAAAGTTGTGGCAGAGGGAAATAAGAGGGCTGCAAAAGCCAGGCTGGTGTGAACTTACACTAGCATGCCAAGATTTTGTTGTATTTTTTGTTGTTGTTGTGTCATGCCTCAACGTATTAAACAAAAACACTGGAAAAGCCACTGTCGGTTTTTATTCATGTTTCATCTTGCGCGCTGTGTTTAGATTCTCCTTTCTGCATGGTACATAAGAGCTTCACAAATGAAGACAGGCTGGGAAAGGCAGTAACAACAAAAAAGCTACTGAAATAATAAATAATAAACACGATAAAAAGTAGTTTTGATACAAAAAATACTTCCATAGAAACAAGGACATGTAAAGCAATTCGCAAGCAGCTATGCATTCTTGTGACAAACATTCACTCTGACAGAAGTTTTGTTATCTCCTTCTGAAATAGTTGCAATCTCCCTACCATTTCTTTTTTTCAAGGTAATTGCCCTTACTCCGGGAACGTGACTAGAACTGTCTCTTTAAGCTCCCCAAACGTTTCTATCCATGCCTATAGAACACAATCTCTTTTTCTGTGATTTTCATAGCTCAATAACCAAATATTTTTGATAAGTGCCTTTTCTGCAGTTACACATGTTCGCCTCTCCAAGACATTTATAATAGGCAATGTCAGATTTTTATCTCCCCTGACCTTTGCAGTCCATGGACCATTTGGTTACATTCCCCAAATAAACGTCTGTTCTGCAGGGGAACTACAGCTGCCTGGCTTTAAATGAAATCCTACCTTCTCAGCAAACGAGCTCACAAAGTGGTTCTTAACTCTTTCACTAGTAGTTATCACCTTTGCCACTATCGAGTTCTAAGTTTGCCAGTCCAGTCACTGAGAAGGAGAATACAATAAAATAGGTGTAGGACGGCAGATACTCCTGAACATCAGTTGTAGCTCTCTGGTTTATTACACGCTTCTGTAATCACCATCTTTCCATGTGTATAAAAACCAACCAACCACAAACAAATCAACGCCCTAATCCCCACCAAAATGCAAAAATAACCCCTCTCCTCCAAATTAAAAAACCCTATTCAAATTCAATAATCATTCCACAGTCTCTTCAGAAAGATGCAATGAAGACACAGGGTTATAGAGCAGGTAGCTTCATGTGCACCTGTACAACGGTCCAAAACTAGCAAGACCGTCATCTCACTTGGGGGAATTCTGGGTGCAACTGTATTAAATACAAAATGTTTGCATGTTTATTTTATATGTCTCACTGTATGAACATGTCTGTTGATAACTTTACTCTGTCTGTGGGCTGTTTGCAGCTGTCACTTTCCTTGCAAGCCGCAATGCTTTATCCGGTATCAGTGCAGTGGCATTTGTTGGTGCACTGTAATTGTGCCAACAGTCGCATCATTAAAGACAAACTTAATTTTGTCCCTTAGTCTATTTAGTGTTAAATCACTTACCAGATGACACTACATTGCTTAGATTACTTGTAAGTAACAAAGCTCACGGTTTTATGTTCTGCTCGTGTCAAAAATGCATAAAAGTACTGATCACTAACAAAGCCACATGTGGAAGAGTGTGTATTTTTTATTTAACAGTATTTATTAAATATCTGTACTCTAACTTGAAAAAATCCTATGCTGCATACTATTATGATGCAATAATGTTTTCAAGAAGCCTGATTTCTATATCACAATTAGTTGAACTGGTAATGATCAGTACTTGCCTACCCATTACATTCCAATCAGCATCTCTCTCAAGTGAGGAACAAATCCAGGGCGAGCAGTGACACACCATTCTGCCACAGTATCGACGCATTCCTGCAGATGGCTGTAGAACTCTGCAAGTTTATCGCCACTGAATGCTTCGGCTAATGGAGAGGCTCAACAAAAGTTTATAAGCGAACTTCTTTCACAAGAGATTATAATAAGGCAAGAGTTGACCAGTTTGCATTTTAGAAAGGACTTGAGAGAATAATTTTGAAGGGGAAATTTAATTTAAACTGTTAGTCCTCAGTCTTAAAATACAGGTACAAAATAGATATGAATATGGATATGACTGAAGAGAGAATGTAGTGAGGACCACGACTCACTTTAAGCTTGAAATAACTGGACAATTTCTTATAAACTTGAATTGAGTAGAGGGTATGGGAAACAATGTTCACAGCAGTAGTTAAAAATGAAAAAAAAAACAGAACTCACATTGCATAACAGAGAAGCAAGCCAATAAAATGATTAAAAAAATGGAATGCGTGTAACACATCAATTTTATAAAATCAAAGAATAATCTGAGCAAACATTCCATTATTCAAGTAGCACTAACACAAAAACATCACATAAATGGTGCTTATATCCTATATACAAAATGGACCTGCAGTACAGATTATGTCATTTCTTACCTGGCTTAAAATGCAGACCTTGATGTATCTGGAGGCCAGTGGAAGTGCATCCATTAGCGCTGCTTAAATAAGAGACCTTGGATGGAATTTAATTCTTACTGTACCTTCCTAGATTTCCACAAGTCACAGACTGACTTCAAGAGCATCCATGGAATAGATAAGAGAGTCCATGGAACAGTTGATGACCAGTGTAGAGGTAAACACCATTAAAAACCTGTTATATATGTATTTCTTAATGTCCAATTACACTAGTAGCTAATTATTATAGATAAGATGAACATGAAATTCTACACTTCCATTTGCCTGAGTCTCCAGAAGCATGAACTTAATCAAAAGGCATCACGTCAAATACACACCCTAGGCAACCGGTGCTGTAAATTTGGGAAGGTTATTCTGTATTATCTAGGTATAACAAATACTTCTAACCTTTGCCTCTGGCATATATCTCAATATAACCACAGAAAAGATGCATGATGATTTCACAATATTACACTGAAAAATGGAAGGCACATTGGTTTTTCGGGAAAAATATAAGAAAAAACAATGGCTGAGGAATTTTATAAGGAAAGATTTCCTCTTTCCCTTGTAGCACACAGCTTGGCCAAAACACAGACATGGCCTCTGGTCTCCATTTGAACACTCAGATTAGAGTAACATATGCAGGAACATATGTGACCCTGTGGACAATTAGGGAGGGAGGGCTCCTTGTCCATTCTGAAGAAGGTACCTACGTTCTTTCACTCTGTAAAATATGTATAGTGCAGGTGCACTTTGGGTAGATGCACAGGACAGTACTTTGAGGCCAACATTCTAGGGAGTAGACGAAGACGGGTAAGAGTGAACAAAACAGTTGCTTTAACAATGAAGATCTGGTCTCCACATCTTAGTATTATGGTATAGGGCAATTTTGTGAAACAATCAAGTAATATTTTGTTAAGAACATTTGAGATAAACCACACAGTACAAATATACTCGACTTCAGGTCAAATCAATGTCTGGAATCTGTTTAGTTATTTGTCACAGAAACACATCACACGCATGTGTGCCTGGTGGCCATTTAGGCAGGCAGCGTATTAAATGCTTAGCACAGCCTACACCAAAGCTACTGTGACAGCTGCATTCCTGGTGGACACCTGAGCCTCTTTTCCAGAAAAAAAATACTTTCAACAAAGGGACACTGAGATATATGCTCAGGCTGTACATGAGGTCTAGCTCTACTTCCATCAAACCCTCTCAGTCAACTAGAAGGATTTAATGGCTTTTATAGAACATGTGAAAGCAGCATCAGTAATACATAGTATCAAGGATATATCCAGATTCCTGAAAATCAGAAACTTTTAAATCTCGTTCTATAGTTTACTTGATTTTGTTTTTAATATGTGAAATAATTTACAAATTCATACATATTCCCTCATGCTAACTTTCTGGAGGTTGTAGAAAGAACCATCCCCACTTGTTCCAGCACCACAGTGTCGACAGTGTTGGTTAAGAGTGGTGGACCAATACTGCTGCAAATCAGCCTTGTCTACAAAATACATTGAGAGTCTTTACAGAAACTTTTCATTCACTGCTAAAGAACTGGCAATACAATAATGAAATACAATGTTTATGCAGCAGACACCATTCAGGTGAAACCAGTTCCACACTTGATTCCTTCACATTTTTTACAAACAGTAAAGCTTTTCTTCAGACTTGTCTAAAGAATGACATCATCTATACAACAGATTGCTTCATCTGCCTTCAAAAGTGCGAAAACCATTGCACTAACCGCAGGCACTATGCACTTCATTTTCCTTTTATTAAATCTTAAGCAGATGTGATAAAACCATGCAACTCTATCAAACTCCTTTTATACGATGCCAATCTGTTCTCAACATAACTCCAAACATAAGGGTGACATACCTGTATTACTGAAAGTCCTAGTGAAATCCTCTTATGAGAAGAATACAATCTTCCCCTGGCCCCATCAGATTACTTCATCACCTAATACTAAATCCTAATGTGTTCCTTTCTGTTATCCTTTTCAGCACTTTTTAAGTGTCATTCAGATATAGAAGTAGTTCAAAATTTTCCTGAACTCTACAAATCTACACATTCAACTCCATACTAGAATAATATCAGCAAGGACAATGGAAAATAAAAACTTACATCACTACATATGTTTTGACACCCAATCTCATGTCGCTGACGTACTTTACTTGTGAATTGAATCTCTAGAAAAAAAACTCTGTAGTGGACGCCTACTGCCCTCAGAAAGGATAATGCATTGTTTTTTCTTGTTTCTAATTAGTAATTTAAGCATATGTTCAGCATTTAACTCTAAATGTTTGCCTTTTCCCCAAGCTCTAAGACAGCTGTCCAAGATGTGAATGCCAGAAAACATTTAAATATCAACATCTGTTGAATTATGTTAATTTAGTGTAATATAATTGGGCATGAGTTGGAATTGATCAAAAGTATATGAATTAAACAAAGGCAAATCCAAACCAATATCCTGGTGTACAAACAAGTCACCAAGGAACACTGAGGGAATAAAACAAAAAAAAAATCCACTTCTGTTAAAAATTAAATAGCTAAAACCTAGTTTTCTTCAACAAATCATCTGATTTCACATTTTCAAGAAAGGAAATTAACATTTATACTCATTCAGAATATAAATTTTATATTCATTGAGAATATTTCTAAATATTTTTGACAGCAAGCTCCAATATTGTTTTAATGTCAACCAATACCTGATACAAATGAATAATGCCCTTATGTGTGTAATGGTGAAACATACTTAGAAAATAGGTTGCAGTAACAGAATACCATCCTGTCACAGGAAAATATTATTTTAAAAATTCTAAAGCAAACATTCTTTTGTTTTTCTTCATGTTGCAACAACATTGTTGCTATCAAAGAGCTATGGGCCCTGATCCAGCTCTGAAGTGATTTGGAAAAAATCTTTATGACTTGAGCAATAACCGTGGGCTTGAACAGATACTTCCACAGACGGACTCGATAGCTTACTCAGCTACACTATTTCTTCCAGCTATTTCTGGACATATATTTGTTTACTAAGTATGACATTCACTAAATAAAGTCAGTGCAGGACAAATCTACTTCGTTGAAAAGACTTAAAAAAACCAACATCCGACCTATGTAGTTCTGAAATACACTCATATAGAGTTAGACTAAATTACTTCAAACTTTAGCACCATATTAAAAATCCTTTACTTTTACAAAGTAAGAGGCAAAACTATAAAAATCACAAATATCTACTAGGGTGGCTTAGAAATGGAACAAGGAAAACGTCTTATCAGGCTGGAAACACTCAACCTGTTATATCAGTTTCTTTCTTTACATCTGTGCTGTGAAGGTGAGCAGGCAAGAATTAATTTGGTCCACTATAAGAGAGCAATAATTCAATTAATGTAGGTAAACAGCCAGCACAATATAATGGTTTTTAATCAGTCATTCAGACCTAGATCTGGACCAGTGATCCAGAAACCTTTTGTCACATTACAAACACTATTGGTCAGTCCTTAACCTACTGCCTTCCAACCAGTTCCAAGAAAATAACAAGTCTGCAGCTGGACCCAGCATCATTCTCCTCCTTAGTCCCTCTGCTTCCCTCTTTTTAATATTATGCTTGAGAAACAACTCTTCAAACAATCTAATTGTCTGTCCAAGATAGTACTGCTATAATACAGTAAATCTAATAAACAAAGACATAATTGTGTGCAAGCTGGGATGAGGAGTGGAGAAAAAAGAACCACTAAAGACTGAATATTAAGCAAATTATACTTCGTAACACTCTGCACCCATTCCCTTCAGTAATTCACATGCAACTCCATTGAGCACAAGGGGTCTGTGTCTGTAGGAGGGAAAGAAAAATTTGCCTTTCTAATAAAAAAGGAGAGCAGGTAAGAGGAACAGAAATATTTTGTTGTTGTTGTTGTCCTTTTCAGTTTCAAAATTTTTTAAGAGCAAAAGCTTCACTTATGTTCTCCTGCTCTATATTATTAATTAATTAGGTTTAAATTTCTAAATACATGTGTATGTATATGTCTAAATTAACAGGAGCCTTGGCAAACAAATTACAAAATCAAAAAAATGAGAAGTGTCCTCTTCCTTTTGGCTAGGACAGTTACTGAACATTATTTTCCAGATAGGCTCAAATGTATTACAGCAAATGTTCACAATTTCAAAATATCAAAGCAAATAAACAGGAAAAATTCTACGAAATTGGAAACAAACTACTCAAATTTTCTTCTAAACCATCTCTCTCCTTACACAAACCCACAGTCTGAGTCAGTGTGCCTCAGGATTTTAGTGAACGCGCAGCTGTGGATGCTGCTTTATGGATATGAGATTCAGGGATCCCTTCAAGATTAGTAGGAACTAAATGTAAAAATTGCATGAGCAGTTTAATTTATAATAAGAACAGAAAGAGGCAAACCTGCCCTTCCTTCATGCATGGCTACGCATCCTTATGTTTGTGGTAGGCAGCTTTCATGTGCCTGTGTTGTGAACCAGCCAGAGAAGATCTAAGTTTCTCATGGCCAGGGAGATGCTGGGACAAACAAGTGGTGGAAAACCAGACTGCAAACCAGCCTCTTCTGATTGCAATGCTGCTTAACCACTGGTTGAACAGCTTGTGGAACTGCAGTGCAAGTTATTGTCCATGGCTCCTGCCCAGACTTTAAATAGCGGGAAAGGTCTTCACACCTCTGAAGCCCAAATTAACATTATCCTTATGCCACTAGCATTTTGACAGGTACACTGAGACTCCCAAACTGGAGCAGAAATCTTAGCAAAAAAAAGAGAGAGGCTAATGCAGTTGAGTGTGAGAAACACGGATACCATGTGCTAAAATTCAGGTACTTGAAAATGAGAAATTTGCTATCAGTTCATTCGGGGGAAAATTCAATGCAGATGGTACATCAGGAGGATCCAGAACGACATGATTTCTGGAGGTTATCTGATTATTTTATTATGCATATTTAAAAAAAAAAATTGGGACTAATTGACTACTTGTTAGTTAACATATTAATGTGTGCCAGGAATTCAACATAAAATGACAAAATTTCAGCATAATTTAGCAGTTTATTTATGTACAACATTATAAAGTATATTAGATTTTAGTGCAAAACCAATGAAATTTATCTTGTGGCTTTGTACTGAAATAGTTTTGCACTAACGATGCAATGAAACTGCTCAGATCATACAGAAAAATGTATTTTCAAAACAGACCATAGTCTTTTCAAAATTTATGCTACTTTTGCAAATGTTCTCCTTATGGTAGTTGAGTTTAAATATGATACTTTTAAGACACTTATTGACTAATGTTCATTTAATCAATGGATATTTTAAATCTATCCATGAACCAAATACCGAGGCTTGAAGACTTCCATAAAATTAAAGCATCACATACTGACTACATTTTAAATAACAATAAAACTGTTGTCATCCTGTCCACCTCTCCCAAATATAAATATTGTTGGGACCTTAAAAACAGGGCCATAGTATAGAAAACTCAATCAGGAATTGCGCTCTTCCAAAATGTCACCAACTTTAATTCTTCCAAAGAAAAATACCAAACTGATGGAATAATGTTGTCTCTGAAGGTGACAGCAAAGGAGGAAAGCAATGCGTCCTCAAACATTCACATAATTTAATCTGGAACTGCAAATATTATTAAGCACCAATCATAACAGTACAGTTACTGCTTCATGGCACTCCAAAGCGGAGATAAAACTGCTTAGTTGTTAATTTCTAATGATGTAAACACATTTGGATTTTAATGTTACATCTGAATCTCCTGCATTATTAGCTCTGGGGTTACAAGATATTAACCATCTACCTTTATTAATTTTACAGTTGAATTAAAATGTTTATTTAAATATTACTTTATTTTAAAACTATTTTTGCTGGGAATATGTGTTCATGTGATGGCAGAAGTGAATTACCTAGTAAAACAGCTATGCATTCCTTAGCTTTAATGAAGTGTAAGCATGCGCACATTTTCATGTATAATTTTCAAAAACTGGCTGAATTTACCTCCTCTGGTATTGTAATTTCATTCCACAAAAGCCACATTAAACAATTACAGTTCTTGTAATTAACCAGTAGTCTAATGTACAGTTTTCTTATTCCAATCCATTAACAGCTGCTCAAAAAATGTAGTAATTAATGGTTTCATTTATTTTTGGCAAACCTGCAACTCAACAAATAGTTTTGTATCTGCTGCAAATTAGGACTCTTTCCCAAACAACAGATGACACGGTGGGAAAGATGGAGCAGGCGGAATCCTTGCACATCTTTGTCTCTTTAGAAGATAAATAAAGAGCAGCTGTAATGCTTTTTGTGTAAAAAAAAAAAAATACCATGATACATATCATCAGATGAAAATGAACAAGTGCTGTACAAATGTACAAATAGGGGTTTTCCTTCCAAACTGGGAAAGGCAAAAAGTTGTATTTGTAACCAAAGCAATAGTACACTTTTGAAAAATTCCCATCAGGTTTGGTGTCACTTTTCTCTTAGGAGCTTTCTTTAAATCCTAATTCATAGATAATACTGTTAGTAATGAAAATGCTTGAGTCATCTTCTTGTACCAACACAAGGCACAGATTCAAACTGGACTGAGAACAACTAGGGAAAGAGACCATTGCAGAAAACACGGGCAAGTTAAGACTAAGGTTCTGTGTTTTTACTGACACATCACCATTTAGTAGCATCTGATATATTTCCTTCATGTAACCCTTCTCACACTGTTTCCTGAGTCTGCTTTCCTAAATGTCTCCTTCACATGTGCAAAGACCCATATCCCTGTCTGTGCTGTTCAGGAGAAGACTTCAAAGACTTCTTGTTAGCTCAAAATAGAGAAGCAAGATGGAAGATGGCAGGCAGCCCTCCCTTCACATTATAGCAACAGCTGAATAGGTGGCTCTTGCTGATTTCTGAAGAAATATCAAGGTACCGCCTCTACCCCAAGCTAAGGTCTACTTTGCACTCACAAGAAGTGGCCAACTATTTCGTACTAAGCTGCTGCTACGTGGACTAGATTGTTAACACAGCATCACTTAGCTACTTGAAATGTGACTCATATTATATAATTCTACTCCACCTCGAAATCACTTTTGTCCGTATGACAGCATTATTTAAAGCCAGGACTGAGCTGCACAAGAACTACAAACATATATTTTTTTCTCCTTTTAAAGATCTCTTGGGGAGAATTTGAGTGTGGAAAGCCAACACAGTATTATCAAGATATGATAAAAAAAAAAAAAAAT
>VWYH01009503.1:0-95861 GCA_013399365.1 Pampusana beccarii | reverse complement strand
AAAAAAAAAAAAAAAATTGGTAAGCTGTGAAAATTGGGCATTATTTTCCTTTCAGTTACTTAATTTATGTATGTGTCACAAATTCTACTTACAGTACAGTAAGAAAAAAATAATTTGTAGATAAAATAAATAGTGATACTTAACAGGAACACACCGCAAAAATATGACTCAAGACAATTATGTATAGTAAACAATAACACAAGTTTTACACATGTAGTAGTCTGCTGTTTTCCCAATCTGCAATTCTGTTTTTACTAGATTACAGCATAAACTAACTAGTTATGGCATCAACTAGATGACCCAAGGCAAAATATTAAGTTGCTTAATTATTAAGTGGCTATTCTGTCAAATGAGGATAAAAGTACTTCCCAACTTCATAGGAGTATTGTGAGGATAAATACATTAAATATTAGGAGACAGGCGGACAGCTGTGTGATGGCTGTCCCCCATATATTTAACAACATCATCGCATGCTCAAAGTCATGTAATAGCAGCTCAGCAAAATACTGTTCAATGCTGTCTCCGTAGTTGACCAAATGAGTCTCTTAGCCCTGGGGAATCCTCTCTAGGTAGAATCCATTTTTCTAAAATTTTACAAAGGTAACTTAAGAAAATGTGTTTTACCCCACAACAAGAGCAGGTAAACAATGAGCACATGAGCGGCTCTGGCAGTTCAGCTGCCAAGCAGCAACTTGTTAACTCACCATAACTCAATCATGTTCAATTGTTTGCCCACAGCCCCGGGGTACAGACAGACATTTGGTCTGCTAACAACTGCGCCAGATGAAGACATTACTATCCCAAGCTATTTGTTATCACACATCTGCTGGAGATTATCGTCTCCACAGCTCTGCCGGAGGAAGAAATCATGTGAGTGCTCCCTAATATGGTTTGTACAAAACCAGCCAATTTAATTTAAATAGGTGAGTTGAGCTAACCAGGCTGGTTTTGCCCGGAGCATATTAAAAAATGCAGACAAAAAACCTTCTTTACTGGCAAAAGAGCAGAGGATGAAGACAAGCAGCTAGAAGAATTAACACCTTCAAGCAGTATAGCTGGATTGGGGAGGGACTGTTCTTGTCCTGATGTAGAGAGATAATGTAAACAGAGAACTTATTCAAGGCTATACAGGAGAAATAAATGCAGCTGCTAATCCAGCATTCTTTAGTACCATTTATATAATTTAAATAATTAATAGGAAAACTACATATTTGTAGATTAAAATTAAAGCATCTCTGTAAAGGTAGCATAAACAGGTATATATATTTAAGTGTGTTGAATACAGAAGATCGCATGCATTCAACTGTATCAGCATAATAGGATTTATCCAGGTTCTCGGTTTTGTGACGCAAGACTGTGCCACTCAACATTTGTTTCATCAGTAGCCATATCAACAATTCTCAACACTCTAATTATCTTGTGACTAGTAGAAGTTCATGTTAGTTTATATAGGATGGGCTCATTGTTATTCATTTTTAGAGAAGTAACTGAATAGTAGCAACCCAGTACAGTAAAGCTCACCCAGAAAGTATCAGTATTATCCCACCGTGAAGAGACAGCTCCACACCTTTCTGATGTATTTACAGAGTAAATTATTCCACAAGTCACTGTTCTAACGTAATATGGGTATTTACACATTGTCTACACACTGAGACAAAAAATGTGTTCAGTCATCCAAAAGGGGTAAGAAAAGTCAGGGTAAGCATAGAAAAATATGTGTGTATGTACATATCTCATACATGTATGAAAACCAGAAAAAAGGCCTTCCAGAAGAGCAAGCAAAAAACAAGACGACATACGGTTGTGTAAAAAGCATACAAAGAAAGATCTAGAGAAATTCAGTCTTGCGGTAAAAGCAGATTAAACTGTATTCTGGATAAGTACAATAATTTTATAGAATGTCCAATGCTTACCCACTGCTGCTGTTCTATTGCTGCATTTAGCAACGAATAGTAAGACAATATAAGGTCACAGCCCCCACTGTTTGGATGCCTCTTTTTAAGCGGGTTACTCATCTGAGTTACCTTGATGTGCCAACTGTAATAGTTTAACACACGCAAGAACTAATTTAGAGTCAATTTGAGAAAGCTTCGTAAAATGTGAGAAAGCTTCGTACTTTCAGGTGTGAGTAAACACTTGTATTCTACATGATTTAAATGCGTAAGCATGTAGTACACCGAAATAATGGAAGATTTACTACACTGTGACTTAATTCTGTAACTTAACCTTGTGACATTTGATTGGTATCATTGTAGTTCAGCGACTTGGACACATGCAAAATACTAAATGACAGATTTCCAGTTCAAGATTTCACACACAGTAATGAAGATGCACCTCTGCAACTAAGGCAATGTTCACTATTTTATTAACTGTGAATAATATTTGCTACTAAAGCAGTAATTTCTATTGGTACCTTGTTAAGTAGAAACATTTTCATTCTCTGTATTGCCTGATGAAACTAAGATTAACCCTTTTGGTAGAAGTGATAATTTCAAATTAAGTCATAACAAATCCAGCCTTTGATATTAACCACAGATAAATCTGATGTATGTCATGTCAAAATTTGCTCAATATACATCTTGTAAATAGGACATATACAACTTGTTATTCTAGGACAGCAGATGGCCTGTTAAAAATATAATTTTCATAGAAGTTTGAGAACTTGTCTTCAAGTCACTTTAAAAAACTAATAGCAAGGTTTCTGTGGTAGGCATAAAAAATAGTGGATTTCTGAAAAAGCACAAATAACTATTTTGAGATAACCTAACTCCATCTGAAGGAAAAAGCCTTTGAAAACACAGATGATGGTACCAGGAGATGTCAGCAGGTGACCTTGTTGTTTTTAAGGGTATTAAACTATGATAATATTCTGTGGCTTTATGTACATCATAAAAATGGTTTATTTAAGTCTTACTTCAATATTACAGATCTTTTACAGAAAATGCCAGTCTTTGGTCTTGGATTTGCCACCTATTGCTTCTGCACAACCCTGCCAGATGTTTACTGGGATAACAGTATACTAATGTCCTGCTGAGGGGACACTAAGAGAAGCTGAAGATCACTTCAGGTACTTAATGCCATTTTAAAAATCTCAATTCTATCTGCTTGTGTAGGTAGCAATCACTTCATCAGAGCTTCACTGGTCAGAATAACAAACACATAAGTCATGATTCTGAATTCCTCAGACACTGTTTTACATTGCTACAGGATAAAAAAGATCCTAAAATAACTGTAAATATAACCTGTCTCTTACTGCTCACTTTATATCCAATTCATACTCTCAGTTTCATGAAAGCAGCCTGATAGCAAAAGTGCATTTATAGTGAAAATTCGTATCTAAAGTGAACTCATTCTGAAATTCTGAGCAAAAATATGATTTAACAAGTGCGCTTGCCTGGAAACGTGCAGAAATTGTCAACATTTTTTTGGCCTAATATAAAATGTTTAATAGACAAAGATAATCACCATTTCTGAAGATCGGTCACTGACATTTGCATAAGCACTATTTTAGACCATGTAACCAGAACTTCATATTTAATATGCATATTTTTGAAAGAATTATTGGTCTCCCCTTCCAGGTATTCATCAAAGCAGGTATTTAACAATATTGAAAACTCAGTTCAGGATGACCACATATATACTAAAAGACAAGTGCCTGAAAGAGAGCAGTCTCACTCAAAACCATAGTATTACATGATGATGTAAATCTATTATAACTTTTTGAAAAAAGTGATTTGATAGCACATTGTCATGTTTACAGAACAACAAAAATTGTGTAAGGTATTGTGCATTGTGCAAGGGAAATATTTCTGTAGTTTTTAATTTTTAAAAATACTAGAATTAAAATAATTATTTGGCAGAATAGATTCAGCAAGTAACGTATGTAAACACCCGGCTAGGAACAGACTCCTAGACCATTGCCCATCACTCCAGTGTTGAATTTTTTGTCTTTTGAGAGGGAGGAAAGAAGCTCGCAGATAGAAATAAATTTATTTTTAATAAATCCTCACAATGAAATTTTTATTGTCAAAATACGATATAAGAACAATGTAAATGTTACAGTATTCGAGTTATTTTCTTGACCTGAAAAACAAGGATGCATAATGGTAAATTTAAACATTTTCAGTACTTTATTTACATGCCAGAAGCACAAACCTTACTTTGCAATCCATGTAATTCTGATGTTTACTAAGATTAAGTTTAGTAAGTGTAGTTGGATATCGTCACCAATAAAGTCTAATACCCATGTTTTAGGCAAAGATTATGCCACATAAATTACATTCTTTAAAGTTAAGAAGGCTCCTGAAAACTCTCCAAAGAATGGTGTCATTATATGAAAAACTGAGAGTTAAGAAATCAGCAAATTCATAGAGAATATTAGTGACAGCTGCAGCATTAACTCACCTGCTAGCTGTTTTTACAGAGCTGTTCTTCTTGTGTCCTCTCTCTGATCGGTTGTCTCGCAAGAGCTGAAGCTATTAAAAAAAAGTTCAGAGCAGTCTCACAAGCAATGCCTTTATTTGCTTTTAAGAAATGTTGACCTGACAATTCTATTCTTTCCTGTCATGAGTAATCTCACAATAGTTTTCACCCAAGACTTAAAGTGATGGACATCTAAAAAAATTTTAAAATAAGAGCTAAGATTAAGATATATTCACTAATTAAAAATACCTAAATAATTGAAAATGTAAAAATTAAAGCATTCTCAAAGCATATTAGAAAGCCATGCAATTATCGTATCTGTATGATTTTACAATTTTCACAATTTCAATTTAAATTTTCAAAATGTTATAATGAAAAACGTTGGAGAACACTTCAATTACAAAAAACTATTCAGGCTGGCACTTGTATCTAAGCAGTTATGAAAAGTTACAAACTCTTCTAAGCCCCAGGAGCTTTTGTAATTTGAAAGTTGCACAATCAACAAAACCACAGTATTAAAGCTTCCCATAAGAGTGAGGAAGCAGGAATAATGAAAGATTTGTTTAACTGAAATCATGACTCAGGTTCTGGAACTTAAGAAATGATGTACTTTATGACTTAGCCAACAACATCTTAATGTTGTACATGAGCATGGCCTCCAAAAACTGACACCTGATTATTTTTTCCCCAACTCTCTATAGGTTGCTTCTTATATCAGGAATGTTCCTCATAATTACAACTACCTAATTTTCAGATGCAGTAAAAATACTGCAGTCAGGTTTTAAAAGGCAACCTGAAGGACACATAAAGATAAGGCACCCTATTGAGATAGCATATTTTTTCATTTTCTTATCATCAACAAATCAGAACAATTAATGTTTAAATGTAGCCAGGATTTTTACCAGCATGACATCCGTACAACATATCTCTATTTCATGATCAAGCTGAGGAGGACAGCCCTGCTGTTATCAATACTCTCTGGCTGATAAGTAAATTGTAGTTATAGCATGTACAAATACAGATCACCTGCCAGACTTTGAATTTGGCTAGTTAATTACTTGTAACATAATAACTTCAATTCCAGAAATTAATTAAAAGAGAAAGTAGTAAACCCACGCAACCAATAGTTATACACCATGGATCTAGTGAATTTTATAGGTTGTCAAAATTGTCATAATTACATTGCACCATCATTCTCATTTATTTTATGTGCCTAAAAACCAGAACCCATTATGTGCCAGTAGCGCCTATATTTGATGACATTAGCTTTAGTTCACAATTCATCAATAACACGTAAGTTACAAATACAGAGAACTTCAGGTAAGTTCGGAAAACACAGCTCTTAGGAAATACAAAATAAACATGTAAAATTTAAAATTAATTCAAATCTACTAAAGCTTAATTAAATTGCCATCACATACCAGCTAAGCAGACGTTTTTTGCACTATATACTGAATGGATATTGCCAGTATATGTGATGTAGGTTAACGTATTTCTCAGCATGGAAATTTCCATACTGTTTGAAGCTCAGAATTTTTGAAGACATAAACAGTACCTCTTTAGTTAACTACTCTGTTATACGAGACAATAAATACATTACAAAATCCAATTAAAAAATAAAAATCACTCATTCTGATCTAGCAAATTTGACTACTTATAACACAAACATTTCAGGAATAGGATGAAGATTAGCCCAAGAGAACTTTTTATCATGATTAATTAAGATGAAGCACACTAATACTTAAAATGCTCTTTTAAATGTGCTGCTTCTACTAGGAAATGTGTTTCAAAATAATGAGAGTTAAATGCAAATAGTATAGAGCCATGTGTTTAGATGTTAAGTGTCAGCTTCCCGTAACATGTTAGAAGTTCACCATTTACAACTAAAACTATACTATGTTTTATCCACTCTGGCAGTTTTGGGCAAGTAATAGAACTGAGATTCAGCTCACTTTGGAGTTCAAAAGAAGGGGGAGAGGACAGGAAAGAGTATACACTGATTTAAACTATGCCTTACTGGAGATATAAGTCTTGATGATGGATCAGCCTAAGATGAACCCTTCAAAGATTCTACTGATCTTATTTCCTTTTGAAATTTCAAATCTACTTACATTTGTAAATGTACTAGCAAACTGGCACAGATCTAATGAAATCAACTGTGTTATATAAATTTTTACCAACTTAACAAATGTACTATCGAACTTTAGTCTTAAATTTCAATGGAATGCTGATACATTCAGCTACGTTTACTGAAAAGTGGAAGTTAACTATACAGTTATGAAAAGGAAACAGACTGTTTTTCACATTTTTAAGTTCTTGGACAGTATATTCTGTTTAGACCTTACTACCATCCCTCAAGAAAGGCATTCTTCCATGTCTGAAGACAAGTTAAAGAAATAAGTGCTATCTTGGTAATGAAATTTAAACATGTCTTCGTGTTCCCTCAACCACATCTCTAGGCTCGGACCTCCTAGGGACTGTACTGTAGGGGCCCAGAAGACAAACTTGTGACATACTTTTACCAATATCTGCACCATGATGGAAATTTAACAGTTCATTTTTTACTGCTCTGGTTATATTAACCAATGAAATGCAGAAAAATAGAATTGAAGATCTTCCTGTAGAAGCCTGCCCACTCTTGTCGCTGTTCTGTATTTTCTTGATTTTGTGAATCAAATTATTTGCTTTCCAACATTTTGAGAAATGCAACATTTGGAGATACTGTGATTAACATAAAATCATTAAAAAAATGATCAGAATTTTCATTTAAACCATTAAAACTCAAATATACTTAGCTGAAATTAAGTGACTAATTAAAGATTTTTAATTAAGGGACTTTTTGAAATGCACTCCTGTTAAATGTTTCCTTACAAGAAAGTATGAATTCATACCTGCTTTGTTTATGATTTCTTAAAATTTTGCCCACTACCTCTGGAGTAGAGGTAGTTAAATTCCTTTATACATCTCAAGTAAACTGTTCTTGATCAAAGCAATTCTTACCTGGCTGTGTTCCTTTCTAGCCCCAGGGCCAAACCAGTGGCTGTGGGAGAAAAAGAAAAGACAGGTTTAACAATAGAACTAGCAAAGCACATGCTGTCATATGACCAGTCTGTGCGTGCTTTTGGGTATTTTATTGTCTGCCAGGAAAATACAGCCTTTGGCTATGCTTTATTTTAATGGGATATTTTTATTGAACTCTGTAAGTCTGTAACAGTTTTGAAAGAATGCACCACAAATTTTACTTCTGAGTAGCTACTGGGTTTATAGGTAATTATATCCTGTCAAACAAGCTAAAATAATATGCAAATGACATTACTTTAATATACTATAATGCATGAGCTATAAATAAAAGTAATTCCATATTTAGCACTGAAGTGTTAGTTATTAATGATTATAGCTGAAAAGATGTTTAAGTAGTGGGCTACCTGGTAATTGTTAAGGTACTATTTCACAAACAGGTCTGAGTTTGAATCTGAAGTGAAAGTCAAAGTCCAAAAATTCAGTGGTTTCATATCTCCATATAATTACACTATTTCGACTATTGGCAGCCTTATTTCATTGAGATGAAAATTTGGAAAAAGACATTGACACGCAGGGACAAGAACTCACAATGTGACTTTTCCCTCAAAAGCAGTAAAAGCAAGTAAGTTCCTCTGGAAGTGTAACCAAAGATTATAAGCTTAATCTAGTCATGCTTTTTTTCCTGACGTAGTTAAACTTAATACAGCTTACTCTCATTTTTCCCCCAAAGCAGTCACATAATGACACTAATATTTTAAATGTAATTAATATAGTGAGAAGAAGCAGATTCCATGCAATCATCTGGTTTAAATTACTCATTTTTTGAAGTCACAAATCTGAAAGTTTTGTGTCTTTTTGCCACTCACTTTTTGTGGGTTTGCCGACGGGCAGTCAACCCTGTCATTCCTTTATACAAGACCAGCCGTCACTGAAACCTGCACACTGCTAACTGCTTTTTCTACTTTTAAGGTGATTAAGGAAAAGAAGCTGGAAATGGAAAAATAATGACTGTAATAAACTTAAAAGTATACTTTGAGCTATAAAATAGTAGACATTTTTATATGTTGTACATGAAACTTCCATCAACTGCACTGAATAGTTCAATATCCGAGGAAAACAGGGAGATTTCATGTACCCGCAACTGTGATGTTGGCAGCGGATGAAAAGAAAAACCATCACATTTGTGAGTGACCCAACAAATAAGGTGATAAACATCCAGAAGCTGATGAAGATTAAGAGATAAAATGGGTTAGATCTAAATTCCACATAGGTGAGTGTCTCGTCTCTGACCAGTTTCAAAAGCAAATGCTCAAGGAGAAGCAGCAAACTGGGGCATCCTCCTCCACACAAACTCTGCTGGTTTGTGTCAAATCAGCAGACTACAGACAAAATTATTAGTAAAGTTTTTTCTAACCAAAAAAAAAAAAACAACAAAGTAATTTGAATGCATCTCATGCTTAGACATTTAAAAAAACCCTTCTTAAGAATAAGACCTCTTGTAATGAGAAAGTGATATTCTCATCACACTGATTTTTATAATTTTGTCCATTCACTTAATCACAGGATTGCTTGATTGATTAAATAACATGAACAAAAGTAAAAAACATAAAGTGTCAGTGGAACTACTTTAGGGTAGAAATAACTTATAAAATCACAATCTCTTTAGCTAAAACATGCATTAGGAAGTTATGGATGCAACAGACGTGGATTACTAGTATAAAACAGTTTGTACTGAGGATCTGATATTTGTACTATATGTGCTTTGGTAAGTTTTGTTTTAAACTGCAGATGATTGTCTAGTGGCAGTCAAAACATATAAAGGTATCCCCAAATATATAATTTCGTAATCATAGGTGTCTGTGTTTTAGACTTCTGATTTGGAAAATATAGGAAAATGTAATCTTCTTATTGTAACTATTCAAAAGAGATAACCAAGAAATAACGTTGCTTAATGTTGTTAGCTGAACAGAATAAGAGTTTACAGTAATGGCACACCAGAGTAACTAAATAAACTGAATGATGTTTCCTATTTACAAGTGTCTAAACAATTAATCCAATGTCTTTTTGTGGAATTTATGATAAACTTCTTCCTCACAAAATACATCATGTTTATGACTCAAAGATGTGATGCTTGTTTATTTTCATATATTCAAGCTTGGCATTTCTGAATTTCCCTTTGGAGAAAAAGAAGGTGGGTCTTTTTGAACAACCTGTATTTGGTATCTAGCCTTAAAAGTGTTGTGTTTTAGGAAAGCATATACTTAGCAAGTTAATAAAAACACATTTACAAAGTGCTGAACTTCACAGTTAATTAAGGAACATAAAACGAATCACAAAGGATTAGAAATATTATTACTAAAGGAAGATCATTTTGTAACTGACCTGAGGCTCTCTTATTACATGCTTGTACAGTAGTAAAATGTGGCTTTGGGACAGAGGTGCTACTGTAAAGCAAATAATAATAAAAAGCTAGAACTCCCATCACTGATACTCACTCATGGTGAAGAGAATCCTGGGACAAGTGAACTGTTTTCCTGCTACCGCCTGGTCCTGGAGTTAGCTAGTGGAAAAAAGTAAGAAAAAAAGTCTTTGAATAATGGGGTAGCAATATGCACACAGTGATTGCTTATTAAGAAAACATATCACAAATATTAAATACAAAGTAGAGACAGTACACTAGAGACAGTAAAAGCAATTAGCGATACCTTCAATGTTCATGAAAAGCCTGAGTGCAGAAAGTGTTATACAAGATTTACCAAAATGCTTTATGTGTAATTCTGATTGGATGTCAGATTTCAGACATTTACAGATGCTGGGGACCTAAGTCACTTTTCAAAAAAGTCCACAAAGTGCTTTATCTCCAAAATATGAAAGACGTTTCGAAAACCATATTCAACATACTATCCTTATTAAATAGATAATACAGCAATACATTTATTAAAAAATGCTCCCAACCTTTGTATCTCAACATGAAGCTTTTGAAATTTAAGTTGATGTGAGATAGAAAGCAAAGAAAATAATTACAACACTGTACTGTAGTCCTTGTCTAGTGATTTATATATACTGAAACAAAAAAAAATACATAATATGCTTGATTTAAGAATGGTTTTAAGAATGCATGATAGCACATGCAGACTTCTGCAGATGATGATATTCTGTTATTACTCAAGAATGCATTGAAACAGCTTTATTTTTATTTTTAGAATCTGCTTAGTTTGTCTGCACGTGCAGATAGGTAAAAGCAGAAGAACAAGAAACCACCTGACGAAACTCATGCTTGAAGAACCAGAGCAGAAGACAAACTATCCCTGTTGGAAAGGATGCCGGAACAAATTTTCAGTTCCTTGGAGACAGTTTTATAGTCAGTAGATGACCAGAGGTGGGAATGAAGTCAGATACTCTGCCAATTTTGAAAGGAGATCACAAAAACTCAGCGATAACACTCAGGCTTGCCAAAAATACATAAGCAGAAGATTCCCAGATAAAAGCAGTATATTCTTTATTAAAAGAACAATGTGCTCAACTCTGGAAGAAAAATACCCCTATTCATCTGGTTTCACGCTGAAGAAAAGTCAGCGCAGTCAGAGCTCTGAGTCTGGAAAAGTTTCAAAGAATACCTACTGAATAATTTGAAAGCTCCATGAGGTTGACGTATTTGACCAAAATCTGTTTCTTTGATCTGAAAAATGACGTCACTTGGGGCCAAACTGAGAAACCCTAAAGTGTTGTCACTTATCTGGCTGGTGGTGATTGAAAGAATTGGTAACACCTTACTGCAGAAAAACCTATGCAAACATACAAATTCCTTGGCAGCCACACGGGAGAACAGCACCTACTGGTTTACCCACATTTGGAATTTACTCCTTTACTAGACTTATTGAGGCCTTACATAGCCATATGGTAACTATAAAATAGTGATGTTACTTTTGCAAGATCATAATTCACCTAATAATAAATGAGAAATGTCAACTCACAGTGACAGACCTAGAAATATGAGCAAATATTTTAATATGTGATTTCCAAATTTTAAGATTAATAACTAAACTGTTACTTTAACACTACAGGTAAACATGTAGCTCAGCTCTTGAGAGTTACATCCTGCATTAATCTCAAAATGAGGTTTTCATGCTATTCCAGTGGGTATCCCTGGAATATAGTAATCCATTTTCTACACTGTAGCTATAAGAAAAGCCGACTGTGCCTATGTCATGCTTTGTTAGAGGTTCATGATCACATTATCTCATGGTAGACCTGACACTTTTATTCAGTTTACAGTATGTTCTGTGTACAGGCAACTTATTTCCTTTGCCAGGGCTGCTGACAACCTTTTCCACACTATATTAATCTTGTTTACAGACTTTATCTTGGTACAAATATCAGAAAACCGAACTTTTTATCTCAGGGAGAAAATAAACAACATGTTGACAGAAGCAAAAGCTATTTTCTGGACTAAAATTGGTTGTTTACCTGCAGCCATACTTATGGAAACAAGTTTAAGTTTCCAGCTTACTCAAAATACATAATCTGAAATTTAATAAGCATGGAAATTTCAAGAAAAATCACTTCATAAATTGCCAGTTTTAAAATAATATATAAACCACAGAAGCATGTTTTTCCATTAATTTATATGAGAATATGAACTTGCTTGGAATACAGTTACTACTGATCACAAAGTACATTGCTCAGGTTTTTCTTGCACACCCAAGAGGTTCAGTTACCAAGCAGCCTCAGAACATTTAGAAAACTAAACTCATAATGCATAAATACAGATCTTTGCATAAAACTGAAAGCTGATTATTGTAAGATTCACAATCTGTTAATGTAAATTAATTCCCATTTGCAAAACTTATCTATGATGCGAAATGCCAAAACAAAACCTATTGCCCATCTTCAACTGCTAAGTCACTATTAGAAAAATCTAATCCAAAGATCTGTTGAATCTCCACTGAAGAGAGAGCTAATTGCTCCAGAAAGTGGCAGCGGATTGCAGTACAAATCAAAACAAATACCCTCTTCAACTGTTCAGATTCTTTATTCATGAAAAAAAAAAAAAAAGCTTAGTTATCTAGAACTGGTTTAGGTGATGAAATCCCAGTACACAAGAAATAATCAGTGGGTAAAGTAAGTACTAGCTTTCTCTTGGGAAACTAGGAACAAACAGCACTGAAGGTTTGTACATCTAAGGTTTTTTTTTTAACTGAACGTACATCAGTGTGTGTCTCTGAGTGCACATGTGTGTATCAGGGAACCAGAATTTGCTGTGCTGAGAATGTTTAGAAGACTGACAGATCAGGCCCCTTTTAAACTAGGTTCATTCATTAACAACACTCTTCTCGGTAACGGTCAATTCTTACATGCTATTAAACATCCTCCTTATATACACAAGAGTGTTAGTTTTTAGCATGTGTATGCTAAATTAGCTGTGAGTACACAATATCATAGACCTGACACTGTATATTAAGCACTGATAGCAATGGTCCTTGGTGGTTCTTTGCCACAGGGGTCAAGGTGAGCAGGACTGAGACATCTGAGTAAAGACATTGGAACTGAAGTGGGCTTGTCTGTCTTCTCATAAAATTCTCCTTGCGTATGTCTAAAGTCTTTATGTTGCTGTTCCTCCTGAAAAAGTGAGGGAGGTGGCACCTTCTCTTATTTTGTAACAAACACCTGAGCTATGGGCAAGTTAAGTACTATCTGAAAAAGTACATTTTGATGATGTCCAACAAATGTTGTAGACTACTTTAGTGACATGCTTCACAGGAAGAAAATGCAGCAGATTTGTTTCTAATAATATAAATATAGTATTTGTATTCTTTTAATCTTTTAATGGATAAACTTTCAAAAAAAATACCATGGCATACTTAAAATTCACACACAACATGAACTGAATTCTGGCTTCAAAAGTTCCTTCCTATGACACACTAAAATGCCTAGGAAATATCCAATAACCTATTTCAAGCTTTTTAGCAATATATTTAGTAGTCTCTGCTTCTAGAAGTCACACTACCCCATAAGCAAACCTAACCATACTCCTACTGGAACTTAGGTAACTATAACTAATAAAAGACATGGAAATATTTCTATTTCCTCTAATTAAGAATAGCAGCTTTTAAAAAACTTAGTAGATGTAGCAAAAGACTACGGATTATATCCTAGAACATAAGAAAAAGTATTAACCTTCAAAAAGTACAAAAGAAATATCATGGGTCTTCACATGGCCCAACTCTGTCACAATCTGCACCATGACCTATTTGGATAAAGCAGCAAAATAAGTAGGAGTGTACAGGGAGACTAGGGAAACATTTGAGCCTCCTCGCTTGTCACCTTCCTCCTGGTGCAAAGCCTCTCCGGAAACACATTGCACAAGAGACACTGTAATCTACAGTTGATGTAACTGTTGTAATATGAATAAAGTTTAGAGTCATCTTACAACTCTTAATTTCTTCTGGCTACAAGTCCTTTTACCACTTCTTGAATAAGACGACAAGGTAGTGACTGACACACAGGCACTCCAACTCAAAGTACTTCCATTTGGCAACAACTGCCTTGCCTGAGAAATGAAGACCTATACTGACAGACAAGGTAAAATGGAAAAGCAATCAAAACTAAGGGGTTTTGCTTCAAAATATGCAACATTGCAATATGTAGTATCTTGGTCAACGGTATGTAAAGTTCAGAAGTGACATATAGAAAGATGGTGGGATTAAGGACAAGAAAGAGAGGATTTCACTCTGCAGAAATAAGATTGAGAGCACAGCAACTGTTATTTTAAAATGCTAATAATACAGAATAGAATATTTCAGTTGGAAGGGACCTACAATGACCATCTAGTCCAACTGTATGACCAACTCAGGGCTGCCCAAGTTAAAGCACGTTCTTAAGGGCATTGTCCAAATGCCTTAAACACTGACAGGCTTGGGGCATCAACCACCTCTCTACGAACCCTGTTCCAGTGTTTGATCACCCTGTCAGTAAAGAAATGTTTCCTAATGTCCGGTCTAAACCTCTCCTGGCACATACTCAACCACACCTCTTCTCCCTGATGTCTTCCCAGTCTACACACGATCAAGTGAGCAAGTACACTTCCTCTTCATAATTTATGTTTAGTTCAGGAAATACATTTTTTTAAAAAATACAGACTATGTCCTATTCATAATTGTATTTCAAATATGTTTTCCATTACTGAAATAATTAACTTCTTAGAATGTAAGTAATTTTTAATACTGAAAGTGACATTTGGTATTTTAAATTGCATCTTATGCCAAACACTCCAGAGCATGTGCAATGAAAAGATGCTACCGAGCTTGTTTTTTACAGGACATTTTTTCCTTGCAATGATGACTTAACAGTGTTAGGTTTATGGTTGGGCTCTGTGATCTTATAGGTCTTTTCTAATCTAAAGGATTCTATGATGTGTTTAAAGAATCCATATAGATAATTATGGAAGTATTTGACTTGAATGCTTAGCTTAGCCACCACAGTGTGCTACCTTCATAGTATGCAACACTAGTACAATTTCAGCAAAATGTTGCTGAACACTAGTTACACAAATGAGCTGACCACTTTTCTAAATGAAAGAATAGGTCCCATTTTCCACACTATAAATGAACTGCTCTGATCAACTACAGATTAACACATGTAAAAATTAGTTATATTAATCAAATCTTCTAAATTCCAGAAGCAGTAAAGATACTTTTTCTTGGTTCACATATTTATATTATCTCTCCCTAAACACATTATATTGACGAATACAATTTATATTGACAAATACAAATTCAGCAGCAAATCCAATTTTCTCATGAAGGAGTTTCTGCAGAACAATTTTTGTCTAAATCAAAATGCAACTAAAGTAAAATCTTGGACAACAGGATTTTGCAGTGGAAATTCCAGCATCACAACAGCACTTCCATAACTCACAGATCTGTAAGTGCTAAATTAGAGGAAGTTAAATCAAACTATATCAAGGGAAGAAATAGAGAAAAATCTACGATCTACATTTTACTACGCTGATTAAGAACAATTTCTTATTATTTTCAGCATCAATTTATTATCACTCATTTTATACCCCTTCTTCACTAGACGCACTGGAAAGCACCTACGATAAGCAAAGCCCTGGATTTAAAATACATCTTTAAAAAAATGTGGATACAAGTTCTTTGACTTGGAACAATACAGAAAACTAAGAAAATAAAAGCAGCTTTCACAGTATACATTACTGAATCATTGCCACAACCCTCACCTGATGCTACTGTTACATTTTTATTCCTTCTGCAAGCACACTCTTGCAGAAGGGCCCAAACTGACCGTTCCAAAGAAGCATCTCTTTATGTACAGATTACCTGTAAGTGACGCTCAGTCAAACTCTACAAAGTCTTCATGAAGACATGGTTCACTGGCATAATAGTTCTATGCCAGTTTCTTGCTACTCTAGTTATAATTCTTTAAAATTGACCTCTTACTAACATAGTGTTGCAAAAATCAATGGATCATTGCCATTCTGCTTGCAAAATTTGTGCAAGTGATAAGGAAGGAGAAATACCTCAAGAAAAATAGGTCAAAAGACATGGACTTTAATCCTAAAGCAAACATACATCTCCCTGTACATGTTTTATTGTTTTCTCTTAATAATAAAAAAGAGAAGAAAGAGAAGAGCTACGCACCCTAGATAAAATGAGAATCAGTAACTTTCTTGGAGTTAAAGATTATGTCGCAGCTACCCAATCTCTCTAGTGATTTCACACACTGTTAAGAGTTTTCTCTACATTTCTTTTCATACAACTGATCAAAATACCTCTATTTCTTCATGTATAGTTTTCAACTGAATGATTAACAGATGGAAAAGAAAAACTATGGTATCAGAGATTAAAATAAGAAAAGCCCACTATTGAACACAGCACCTTCAGAGAAAGATGGAAAATTGAAATCTCACGTGTAAAAGCAAAACAGAGAATTTCTTTGTAAGTCTTCGCAATTACACAGTTTTTCCACTGCTGCATTTAAGATAAAATCTGAATTTGAAATTAAATAATTATAAATTTAAAACAAAAAAGAGCTTTGAGAACAGACTGGCCTGGGTGTAAGGTTTGTTTGTTTTAAATGGTAACACTAGCAGAAAATATCACAGACCATGTTTTGTCCTGATTATCAGTCAAAGGGACAAACCTTTATGTACTATAGAGTAGACAACAGAACAAGTTTTATGATGCATTGTAACGCTATACATTAGTGCATACACGCTGCCTTTAGGTATGTGATACAGTAACACTGGAAGAGCTTATGAAAGCATGGAAGATAATACTATAGTGTATAATGTAAAAAAATAATTTGGTCTATGAAGAAAATGTCAGGTAAAGTGAAAAGTGCAACTGTCCTATCTGCAAGGAAGTCAGCAGGAGAGTTTCTTTTGAGATTCCTAATATTTAATACAAAATAGTACTATGTGGCACCATTGCTCCAGCAGCAGCTCAGAGCACCACAAAAAATGGACTGATAAGTCTCAAGAAGAAAATATAAACCAGAAACTTTTTTTTTTTAATTAAACCAACTCCTTGTTTAAAGGTAAATGTAAGATTCTCAGGACTGCATAAACACCACACAGCACCATTGTTTCAATTTTCTGTGTTAGGAAAGGGAGAATCTTCAGTGCAGCTGTCTGAATCTGAATTGTATTAGATATGGCAATAAAACAATGGTCAAATTCTGCTATTTCATTAACTCTGTAAATAGCTAATTTTTAACAAATTTCATTTAAATGAAACCAAATTTCCCTTAGTAGAATGAGCTGCTAAATAAATTGTGCAGTAATACGCTGTACACACACACACACAAAATCTTTATTATATTTTAGCTGTCTGTTTACATACAAAACTTATTTGAGGGTGAAATGCTAGCTGCACTAAGTCAACAGGAATATTACTTCAGTAGTGCTGAGACTCTATCCTTATTAGTTAAGAATCTTTTAAAATGCTGAAATAATGTTTTTACTTGTAAAATTATCAGCAATAAGTGAAGTTACCACCACAGTGATATAGACAGGAGGAAAGAGCAGAGCAGTGATTAAGACACCAGCCTTGACCTGGGAGATGCAGGTTCAATTCCTTGCTCTGCTGCAAGGTTTGCTGTTTTGACCTTTGGTAAGTTGTTTTATGCAGCTCAGCCCATCACTTGGGAAAAACAAGGAAAACATACAAACAAGACCTCTCTTCCCCAAGTAATCTGTAATAGTTTTTCCTTACTTCATTAAAGTAATATAATGTAATGACAGTAAAGATTGTACCAACAACAAAGGATGTCATCAAAGCATTTGCTTTAAGACTGCTTGAAGTATATTACTGAAGGTGATTTTTATTCCTACTGCCATGGGACTTATCACAGGAAACAGAAAAATGTCAATATTAAAAGCATTTATGTATATAAGCAGAATTACTCATAACGGAACTCTTTACAAGTACAAGTCATACTATGACAGCTCATGGCAGCATAAGCTTGCTCAGAGTGGATTAAAAAACCCACGCACACAACAAAACCCCCACTTTCGCATCACCGCCCAGCTGCAGGAGCAAGCTATGAGTGGCCTCTACTGGCTGACCAAAGGCTACAGAAGTCACTGAGCTTTTGCTACGAGTTACAATTCTGCTTATCAAGTGTGTGAAGAAATAATAACAGAAAGAATACGCTCGTCAGTGCTAAGTAATTCACTTACGCTACCGCTAAAACTGAAGGCTGATGAGTGACAAATTATACAGCAGACAGCAAGAAAAAAATACCTTTAATACCAGCGCTGCTAGGATTTCTCAAAATATATACTGTAAACATATACATGCAAAAGTCCATTTTCCAACAGCTGATAATGGAATTCAGCAGATTATACTGTGCTAGCTCTAAAGGTGAAAACAAACTGGAACCTCGAGTAGTTCATAATTTGTTTATATAAATTATGTTTTTTGTATGAAGACTGAATTACTTCAATTATGATATCAATGGTTTGATTTAGGTGCACAATTAGAAAGCCTGTTGTGTCATCTGAGAATGTATGACATCAGGGACTACATAACTATACTCATCATAGATGTGCAACAAATTTGCCCTTTCCCTTATTTATGAAAACGATAAAATAGAGAATAAAAAATTTAAAAAACGGAAGCATGAAAGTGCACCTATTGCCACAAAGATGATCTACAATTTGCTCAAAGTACATTAAAATTATATTTTTATTAGGAAAAAGAAACATAAAAATAACTACTTATGGTTTAAACACCACAATAAATGTAGATAGCATAACTTGAAGATAATAAAAACTGTCCAAAACATGGCAAAAAAATACTCATTAGATTACTGTGCTATATCCATATTCAAATTAAAAAAACAATATTAGATGAAAAAAAAAAAAGATAGCACTACTAGCCAAGAAGTATTTATTTAATTTCTCCTTTTCTACAGGAATACGTACCTGATTTGCCATTTTTGCACATTTTAATTGCACCCTACCAAGAAGGATTATTGTCAAACATAAGTGACTACCAATGCCAAAAGGTGATTGCCTTCATAAGCAGCTGCATGGTGCTCGCACACAACACTGTACTCTGTGATATTTCCAGCTCCTGTTCTGAATTCTACCCCATTTCAGAGTTCTACCTCATTTCAGAATTCAGTCCCATTATCTCCACTGCTCAAAATTGTTCACAGGGTTATCTAGCTGACATAGGAGATAACCCTCCATCTCAGTAGACACAACTGGGATATGACATGCTGACCCACAGTAAGCCCTGATTATTAGCTTGAAACATACACCATATAAATGGAACTTCGAGCCAAATCATTTGTTTTAAAGTCTTTTCATTTTACTTATACATTAAAACTAATTTTAAACAGGCTGGCATCAGTGTCATTAATCTGCACAGCCATGAATGTACTTAGACATAGTAATGCTAGATTTTGACTATTATCAGAAAACAGATGAAAAATACTATGATGGAAATGCAGACTGCAAGTAATGCCTTTTTATTAAAAAAAATATATACATGGATTCTAGTTTAATAAACTATAACAAAATTAAAACCAACAGCCACTGCAATTAAACAGAACGCCCCATTGCCTGCGTTGCACTGAAGCCCACAGCCTTATCTTGCTGAGGAAGGCTCGGAGCAGACAGACGGACAGTGAGGTCCCATATTTTCTGTCTCATCCTTCCCATACTACTGCAGTTCCAGTGACTGCGATACCCCCAGCAGCAGTGGGCAGAACTGGTCTGTCAGGATCACCCTCCTCTCCCTCTCAGCAGCAGAATGTTTTTCTATTGCAGCACCTACAGTTCTGCACGGTCCTAACGTCTTGAACCAGTCAAGTTTCATTTGCACAAGAACCTCGTTACGTTTTGTTTTTAAAAGGGACACCTAATGAGCTGTATTACAGCCTGGACAACAAAAAACAGACAATACCTAAGCTATTTTCAGGAGAATGAGATGATAGGAAGACTGGGCATGAGAGAAGGCTGATAGCAGCATACCTAAGAGTTTCCCATGTGAAGAAAATTTTGGTTTAAAAGGTTACACTTTGGTAAGATTTGGAATAAATTACCTTTCAAAACATATACAGCTTGATCAATAACAGACTTTATTAAATTTATACATTTGAACTGCTAAAATAAATGCTTGACCCTTTAGGTTAGATGACATTTAAATAATCAGTGCCAACAAAACAATTTTTCTTCGTTTCAGGTGAAATTCCCACGAGAAGGGCTAACACAAGTGGTGAAACAGCAGGAAAAAGGCTTTAGGGGAGTTTCAGCTACAAAGTTGGCCAGTTTCACTGTTGACAGTATTGTACACAGATGACACTTTCAATTATTTTGAGCTTGCCTGTACACAAATGTTTTACACCCTGCAAGCTTATAGGACTGGTAGATTTTAGAAATCCTTCGGTATTTACCACTTTCTCTGCCACATGAACTTCTAATGTATAACTATAACCACTGTTTCAAATTGCAAATGCCAGTAGAGATGAACAGGAGAGGCAAGCAAGAAGCTCAGAAATCAACTTTTCATTTGGGCATTTTTAAGGTCAAGCAAAATCCAGGCTTAAGTTGTTGTTTTTTTTTTTTTTTTAGTTTTCTCCCTAAGCAAAACAATCTAAAAAAAAAATACATTTTAAAATACATCACAATAAATACATTTTTTCTTAGCAAGACATTCTCAAGCTTTTCCATCATCTCGTCTTCAAATACCAAACGTAAATAATTCATGCCTTCTATTACAGAAGAAATTGAAACAAGTAGGTTCTAATAGGGGAAAAAAAAAATCAAAAGTGGGAATTCCACTCATACATTTTAAAAGAGGCTGTCGAGCTTGTTAGGCTTAACAGCAGTCCCACACTGGGATATCAACACTTAGATAAGGTAGCATTGCATTTCAAAACTTCTAACATAACGCAGATACCAAAGATGTATCCCACCACAAGCTCACGGATGGACTGTGCAAAGTCACCATTAACTTCAATTTAAAAACTAAACTGTATTATCTTACTCTCAAATCCCTCCTCATCAGTAAGAGTGCTCCAAGGTTCTCTTTGTATGGTATCAAGCCCTACCTAACAGAAAACATCACAGTACGCTCTTAAGAGTAGAGCTTACTGTTCCTTACAGTAATTTAACTCGTATTGCACTAAAATGATAGCGATCCCCAAATGCTAAATCATAAAGGAATGGGAGGCCTGTGTTCTAGGAGCAGAACGCTGGTTGTATCTGCTAAATGCAGTTTTCAGGCTCAGTACCTTTTATTTAGCTGCTGCAGCACTGCTATGCTGATGGGTTGTTCCATTCCCTACCAAATACCCGAGGGCACTCAGCACAGTGAACACGTGTCAACAGTGTGTCCTTGTGGCCAAGAAAGCCAACGGTACCTGGGGTGCATTGGAAAGAACATGACCAGCAACTCAAGGGAGGTTGTCCTCCCCCTCTGCTCTGCCCTGGTGAGGCTGCATCTGCAGTACTGTGTCCAGTTCTGGGCCCCTCAGTTTAAGAGGAACAAGGGAGTCCAGTGGTGGGCTACAAAGATGATCAGGGATCTGGAGCATCTTTCTTATGAATAGAGACTGAGAGAACTGGGTCTGTTCAGCCTGGAGAAGAGAAGGCTGAGAGGGCATCTCAACAATGCTTATAAATATCTCAAGGGTGGGTGTCAAGAGGATGGGACCAGACTCCTTTCAGTGGTGCTCAATGGTAGGATGAGGGGCAACGGGCACAGACAGAGCACAGGCGGTTCCATCTGAATATGAAGAAAAATTATTTACTTTGCAAGTTCCAGAGCACTGGAACAGGCTGCCCAGAGAGGTTGTGGAGTCTCCTTCTCTGGAGACATTCAAACCCACCTGGACACCTTCCTGTGCCATCTGCTCTGGGTGAACCTGCTGTAGCAGGTGGGTTGGACCAGATGATCTCCAGAGGTCCCTTCTGACCCCAACCATTCTGTGATTCTGTATTAGGCTTGGTTTGCTTTGCAAGCAGATTTAACACCAGAAAGCGTGGTAGGATCCCAACTGTTGATAAGATTCCCAGATTTCTCCCAGAAAAATGAGAATGCTCATCTATTTAGTTATTAACTGGACCCTAACAGGGTAAATATGACATTCCACAAAGTTAACTGGAAACTGTAAGTTTAAGAAGAGTTACAGCAGACAGCTCAAGTAATGGGAAAACAAAATATAAACAGGCACTCCTGTAACTTTGGCTGAACCACTTAAAAAATTGTACTTAATTGCAGCATTCAAGAAATTGCATGTATTGGCAGAAAGTGCTGTTGTACATATGATATCCTCAGCAGCATGAAATTGTGCAGGTGGCTAAGAAGAAAAATACATGGAAACAGCCATTTGAATTGGGCGCGACCCACAGATATTTAAGTAGCACAAAACAAAATACATTTTGAGTGTTTCTTTATTATTTCTAAAATAATAAATATATAGTGATATATTAATTAGGAGGAATGTTGTTGGCAAGAAATAGATGTTCTCTGAAAAGGTGCTATAAATGCCACGAAATATTTGGGAACTTTTTCAGGTTCTTCCTGCATATAACCACATGCTGAGGTAAATAATCAATCGAACAAAGAAAACTTAGAGAAAATTCTGGAAAGTTATCAAAGCAGTACTTTTTCAAAAAGGAACAATTCAGATTACTATAACATCAGAGGTCATTTGTCCAATATTGGAACAGAAGATGGTATCCACTGAGGGAATGCCTCTTTCTCCAGGTGAGAGAAAAAATAGTACTGGTTACATGGTTCAAGACATCTTCTTGGAAAACAACAGATACAACAATCTTTATTAAAAAAAATAAAAAATAAAAAAGGTCTTTGCAACTCTAAAATTGACTGATGCAGGCATACTTGCCCTATTCCAGTTTTGCTTAGCTCATCCTTAACCTCAACTAAACCAGGTGTAAACAATAGGAAAGCGCCCTGAGTCTGGAAAGTTTCGTATTTGCCTAATTCGAAACACAAAGAAATGCTGGTGTCAGAGTAAAAGTGGTGGGTAAATTCCTATTCCCATGAAACCTTTTCAGAAATATCTTTGATTTCAGCCCACTACAGGAATTCATTTTTATTTCCCACTTTTACTTGCAGACCTGTGAGATCTGCTTTGGAAGCTTCTGCTCTAACCAAAGTCCTACTTACTTCTATTAAAAGATTTGGGGAAAGAATTATGGTTTTAATTCATTCAAAGTGAAGGCCCATCATCTCCAGAAGCTTCCATATCAAACAACTTAAGACAGATTTTACAGCTAAAATTAACAAGAGTATATTTTCCATTTGTACCTTAAAGTTTCTGAAGTTATTTCCTATAATTTTAATGGTCCACCATTATAGAGCCATTTCACCCTGATGAACGATTCCTTTTGTTATTGTGGGACTTTTCCATACCCATTGAATTCTTTGAACGGACTTATTCATCTTTAGATAAGATGTTAGTTTACTATGTGCAAGACTATTTCTAGTGAAAGGAAACATAAGTGAAGAACACATTGCAGTGCTCTCAATTGATTCAAGAATATGTATTTTGTTAAACCTAAATATTTGCATAATTTCTGCCATTTAAAAATATTTAAGGAGAATATGATGTCCAACGTTTAGTTTTAGAAGTCAAAAAGTAAACATATGAACAGAAAATAGCAGGGGAAAAATGCTTGATATTTGAAAACAGATATGACATGCTTCCAGATCATCCTTAGGTAACTGGAGAACCTTTTATTCACCACTCCACCAGGCTTTACATTTTAAAATTTAAAAGACCTAGGAAGGGGAACAAGGTGTGGGAAGACCCAGTGATTCTGTTTTGACTCTGTAGGTATATCCATATTAACGCAGTTTTTCAAAATATATTATGCTTGGAAATCACTACAGTTTAAATAAAGGAGCTACTTCTTATAAACGCAAACACTTCAGTGTCTGTTCTCCTTCCACCTGACATCAGAGTCACCTAATGAGTGCCTTCATGCCACAAGAACAGATGCCACATCTTCTCTGTATGAATAACATTTTCTTCCCAATGTGCTTTAGGATTCTGATCTACACAGAAGTAATCGCCCTTTTTTGCATTCTCATTCACAAAGGCTATTTATGCTTTTGGTCGCTATTAAAAGATATTTCTTTTTTAAACCAGGTACCATAATGTGAGGGATCTATGGCAGGGTTTCAAAATCACTACTAATGAAACTAATTAAAATATTACAAATATGGAACCTTAGTAAAATACTGGAGACATAGGATTGGTGTTAGTTCCCATTTACCCCAGAGTTTAATACAATTCTGGACAAGCAGTTCCTAAAAGTTTGTTTTCACAGTTCCTCAGGAATCCTTATTAAGTAAACTACTAATAAGGTATGAACTGAAAATCTTACTCCTAATACAATGGAGCTTTTTCCTTATAAGTTTGGAATAAATTTCTTCACATAGCAAAAGCATAAACCTGCAGACAATGCTGCAGACAACAAAATGTGTGGCAGACTAAAGAGACCTGGCAAACTCAACAAAACGCCCCAGTAATCCCCCAAAGTTGCAGCCATTCATTTTAATGGAGCACTTTGTTTCTCACTAGATGTCTAAAAAGGGAATAAACACTGTAGACGTGACAGTATCCTCCACAATTGTTTTGAAAGTTCGCTGACTTCAGAACCCATGCAACTTCAGGCTGACTAGGACAGGATGTACCTACCACCCTTCCCATCCCGTAAACCAGTCTGCATTGGCTACTGAATCATCGCCTGCATTCAGCTCATCCAAGTGAAGAACCAGAGTTCAAAACATGAAGTTTTAAAGATTCCACATAGCAGCAGAACAACAGGATGGGTAATGTTTAAGATGTTTGAAAATGGAAAGCCCTAGGAACCTTAAAGAGCAATGTCATTTTTACTTTATGTACGATATACACACCTTAAAAGCTGGATTTTACTTAATATACAAAAGATGCATTCCCACTAGGAGTATTTAATTTCTCAGCCGTCTGACTCAGACATAAATACAGCTTTATGCACCATGGTGCACTATTTGTAGACTTCCTATCAATACATGACAAGCAGATAAGGACACGCATTCTATCTGAATTTAATTACTTTAAGTTTACATAAATATGTTTATTCCAAACCTACGTGCAAATATCTTTAAATAGTAAATCATGTCTCACACATTGACACCTCAGCTGACGCCTATGAAACTGCCAATTCTGACATTTTAAAGTGTAAGTTGCACTTATGTGACAAAACCCCTACCTTTAGCATTTCACAACAAAGTCAATGCTACTGCAAAGACTCTGTACAGATACATTATTTCCAGCTCTATTAGTTCTACGTTCTTTTACCCTTATTTACTTTTCTGAAGGGACTACCCTTTCAGTCAGTATAAATAAGCAC
Organism: Pampusana beccarii; assembly: GCA_013399365.1. Classification (NCBI taxonomy): domain Eukaryota; kingdom Metazoa; phylum Chordata; class Aves; order Columbiformes; family Columbidae; genus Pampusana; species Pampusana beccarii. The sequence continues at coordinate 70,519 of VWYH01009503.1, read as the reverse complement.
ATTAAATGAGCTACAATTAATTAATTGATAAAGCTACTGTTCTGGTACTAGCTGAGGAGCCAGTTCTAAAATGTACACTCATAAATATTTATGTTTCCAGGACAGTAAACTTCAAATAGACTTGAAAAAGGAAATGTTAAGATCCAGAATACTGGATACTGGATCCTCTTCATATTGCTAGGCTGTAACATTTGTATTTAACAGTTAATTATCTCACAATGAGAAAAGGTTCATTGGCTTCCATTTTCAAAGTAGTTATATATATTTAAACTATAAATATCTTTTGGCTTTTCAGCAAGAGCAGCCTGCTAGATATTCGAAAAAGGCAGCTGCCACATTGTTCCCTGGGTGCAACACAATGGCAGGTCAAACTTTTGTTCCTCTTGTCCTACAAACAATTTTCAAGCCCACGCTCAATAAATAAATTTGGTCTCAGCACTCCCAATCAGGGCTGCACAATCCCCTCAGTAGCAGACCTATGATAAATGGACTTATTTTCCCAAATCAAACACTTGAATTTAAATTCAGATGAGTTAATGCAAAGGTCAACATTGTAATCAGTTCTTTTGATCTTTATAGAATTTCTAGAGTAATACATAATAAATCTGAAACAAGGCAATTTGCAGCTCTGTATGTGTGGCTGGTAATAAAAATCTTAACGATTAGAGCCTTTATGTACTTAGGGAACGTTTTATAGTAATAGCTATAGTGAGAGCCTCAATGCATGGGGAATGATGGCAATAGATAACAGTAGAAAGACATGATTGCTTGATTCTTTATATAGTTTATACAGTATGTATAGATTATACATTATAAATTAAAGCCCAGTGTTTCTGAAGAGTCTCCCAATGTTTTTCTAATATCCTATTTTGAATTTGTATCCTCCACAAAATATGGCTTGGATAAAAACTTGTGAATTTAACAAATATCTCATACACTGAGAATTTTTTTTTTTTCACATTCTAGTATGTTATGTCAGCTAACTGTAACGAAAAGAAGAAATGAAAATGTGTGCAAAGTATGCACATATGTTTTGGTGTCTTATCTAGAAATGAAGATTTTTTTTTTTTCTCAAAGCATGTATTTAGAGGTACAGTACATCACATCTCTTGTGAACAAAAAACCCCAATTATTAGACAAAACATATTCCAACTGGTAACTGGAACAAACAATCCTAGGAGTAGACTAAAATGTCAGTGGTCAAACAAGGGAATTTGTAAGATCAAAAGAGCAAAACCTCTTTTTTTTAAAATAAACTTTTAATTTTAAAATTTTATTGACAATACTAATCAGATAACTACTCAACCACTCAAGCTATAAAAACATGTTCCTTTTCCAATATTCACAAAATAAACAAGACATTTAAGAACTGGTGCCAGACAGGATCTTCCATAAAGATGCAATTATGCAGTAAAGCAAATATAGGCTATAGTTTAGGAACTGCAAAAAGAATACTTTTTGAGGAAAGCTAGGTTTAAGCAACTGTCAGCGATGACTGCACAGGAAGGACCAAGAGTTCATCCATGGAAATAGCGACTGAGGATCCCGCTTGTCAGGGCAGATCAGTTGTCTGCATCTATTCAGTGAAGTTGAGAGATAAACGAAATTGATTATTTGTTTACTTTTCCTACTCAAAAGTCTCCTCACAGAACACATAGACATCTCTTTGGCAAAAACAAAGCTCTGCTTTATGTCACTCTAAATTAATGTAGGTGTTAATTATACAAACTAAGTAAACACACCGTCACACAGAAGAATTACTGATATTTGAATGGTGTCCGTGAAAAACAAGTAAGGCTTATCGCTTGGTTTTGGTGAAAGACTTAGTTTCTTCCATAATAAATGAAGTACGTGACACTGATCCTCTTGGCACGCTTGGAAGAATGTCTCATGAACCGAGATAACCCAACTGTTTTAAGGCAAATACACCTGCTGCATCATATACTGGTTATGAAGTACATCTAAGCCTCAAGAATTCTCTAAAGAATCTGACTTGATACTTCATGACAGGTCTATTAAAAGTTATAATTAGTCAAAAAAAAAAAATCAATACACCACCTAGTATATATAAAACTGACTAAAATCACAGCTGATCATCTTCAGAAGTGATTATATACAGGGAATCTTCTTCCAATAGACATTCTTAGCGGTACTCCACAGGAATCTGATAAAGATACTAAACAGCAAAAATCTAAGAATGCAAAACTGGAAAACAAACAAGCAAGCCCCAAACACTAAGTCAGAGCAGCTAGGATATAGGCAATGCAGAAGCTGCTCATGGCAAGTACATACCAAGCAGGTTTCACAGCTCTCAAGCTGTCCTTTTGAAAGAGGCTGCTGGTTTCTGGTGATTCTGAATTATTTCATTAAACTCTCATCTTCCCCCCTCAGAACAGTCTGGTTTATCAAAACCGCTCAAGGGGACGGACTGACATGTTAAACTGTCACAGTGAGGGCCTTCTCCAGACTTTCACTGACGTTTCTTATAAAAAGCAGAGGAAGCTGCTTGCTATGAAACAACCAATAATCTCCCAAAGAGGACGCCTTCTCGGAATACGCCAATTGACCAGTGGTGATAGGACTTTGGTTCCTCACATCTGAACTCACACACTGTTCTACTGGCTCAGTGTGAAGAAGATGGAGGGAAAGCATGACACCCAGGGCTTTCAAAGACAGTAAGTTACTATAGAGAAAAGCAAGTAAGTTGTCATCTATAATTATTAAAGTAATCAACTCAAGATTACAGGAAGGTACATTTGGATTAAAGAAGAGAAAAACAACTTATATAGGATAAGATCATGGGCCACTGAGGCAAAACGCATAGGGAGGCCCTAGGGATGGAGAATCTTCAACTTTATAGAAAACCACCCAAGAAAAAACTTTGTGGTTTTGAAACAGAAGGTAAGTGACAATATAAACAAGTAAGTATGACTGAAGACCACACCATCATATTGGAGGAATGCTTTTGCTTTCAGTGTCGAAGAAACAAAAGGCAGCAAGATGAAATTGTACACAGAGCCAAATAGCAAAAGGAAAAACAGAACCAAACAAAAACCCAAAAAGCAAGAAAACACACCACATAAACTCCACAAAAGCAAGGTGTGAAACTTAAACCACATTTTTAACTCAGGTACCTTGCTGTACTGGATTGTTGGCTACAAAACCAAATCTGGAAGAATCTTAAAGAAAAGCACCTTAGGTTTGAAACAAATTGGGAAATGCAGTGGAAGGATGGCACTGCAAAGACATTCAGCTAAGAAAACAATCTTTGTAATCACATTCTAAATGGATATAAACCGGTAAGAATGATTTTCTCAAGGCTAGACAAGGAACTGTAACTGAAAATACAGAAAGACGGGAGCCTGAGCAAAAGATTGAAACTATATAGAAAGACAAAAAAAAAGAAAAGCTGTTTCTTAGCAAGAAAGCCAAATAACAAGATTTAGAAAGAAAGCTAAGTCAAAGCTGACACACACTATTGACTGATATGACAAAAGCTCGGAGTATTCTCCACAGTGATTAAATAAGGGAGTTCTATATATATATATGCATATATACGAAAAAAAATAAAAATAATGATAGCCCAGATGGGATACTGGACTATTAGAGGTGGGAGACAAAGGACTGTGTGAGGTAGGGATAAAGGCTACTTATAAATAATTTATTACTATAAAAACTGGTTTTATTTGTGCTTTGCTATAACAATTAATACTAAATTCTTTCTACTATTGCACCTGCTGATATATCCCTATCCTCTCTTCAGCTATATCATGAGCTATATTTATATTTCTCTCAGACAAATATTTTGTTGTTTCTGTTCAAACTGAGACCACCAAGATAGCATACTATAATTTTTCTGTTGAATATGTTTAGTTTAAACAAAATTGTGTTTCTGTAATGCTAGCTACAAACTCGCTTTCAGCTGGCAGATTAAGGCACCCCCCCACTCTATTCGCAACTATAATTTAGTAATTAAACATTTTGGTAGTATAATTAGTGCAAACACATAACTTGCAAAGTAAGAAATATAATAATTAAGATGTGCAATTATACAATTATCCTGTGTAATTACATAGGCTTTCTAAAAAACTTTGCTTGACATGGTGAAAGACCATTTTAAGATATTCCAGACCCTTTCACAATTTATCTTGTGGATTACATCCAAATAACCAGTTCTTATCACAGATTTAAATGATGGAATGTTTTTTCCTTTAGAATAAACTGTCTGCAAACACAAACAGTAGAAATTACAGAGCAGCCATGAAATTAAAAATATCAGTAATAACATCAGAGTTAAGAGCCTGAGGTTTACAATGAAACTAGTTTAGATTTTCAAGGCAGTTACTGGTGTGGAGATCATAGAAACATAGAATCGTTTAGCTTGGAAAAGACCTTTAAGATCATCAAACCAAATCATTAAGAGGAGTGATATGAGATCCTCATATTATAAAAGATGCTTTCGCTCTACCATATTAAACAAAAACTAAGTTGAACTGCCAATAAATCTGTACAAAATGGGCTAAACAAGGTACTACCATAACTGTTTACATCTATTCTTTGGTTAGAATTATTTGCTTTTTCAATATAAGCACTACTGGAACAAAACAAAGAAGGAGAACATCCTGACTTAAGATTCATGGATTATCACGCTTCAAAATCCTGAGCAATTTTATGGTATGAAGATCAAGCACAGAGCAGCTAAAAAAACAGAAATAATTGTTGCAAGTAAACATTTGAGAGTGTTTAAGGTACTGAATCAAAACGTATATTGTAGCACTGAGAACAAACTAAAGAGATTCCTGACAGAATCTGCTCCCATCGTCATTTTTGTTAAAAAATAGGTTTCTATAAACAAAATTATGAATTCATATTATTTTCTTGTACTAACTCTTTATACACTAAAACATCTACCATGTAAAGAAAAATGCAACAGGGAACCATAGCTGTAGAAGACAGAAAAACATCTTTACAGTACAACAGGTGATAACTGTTCTGACGCCACCCCCACCATCATTTCCCAGCACGCCTATGCAGTTTAGGTACCCTTCTCACGAGAAGGCTCTGCAATCTAAATTTTGTGTCAGAAAAGGTACCTGCCTACAGCTCTGCCTCAAATTCCTCAGCTCTGCAAGCAAAACTGTGTTTCAGTCATTTCTCTACATTTGTTAATTCTGTGCACTTCTGTGTGTGGCTGGTTTTGCCTGACAATGAAATGCCCAATGACCTACATATACACTGAATATGACACTAAGAAATGGAACAAACAATTTTAAAAAAATATTCATATTTTTCTATATCAATCAGAAAACAACAAAATATTTAATTGAAGTGTAATTTGCAGGTATTTACATCTTTTGAGTCTTGATGTCCTCTTAGCAGTAAATGAGTCAGTCATTAGTCAACAGAAAAATAAACCTACCTTTTGGAGACAATGCTGATTAAAAAAACCATATATCATCTTCCAAACAGTGCTATTAAGATTTAGTAGGCATAAAAAAATGAAGGCATGAAAAAAAATAGGAATTGAAGAGAACTATTCTTCAAATGTAAGTTATTTTTACTATCTCTCAGTGCTTCAGTTTAATCAAACACAGCCTAAGCACAGGTATACAGACAAAGAGTTTTTTGTTACGGTTAATGTTAGACAATATTAATAAATATTATTTAAGTATTAGTACGTACAGCACTTCATAGTTCTCAGTTACTGTCACAAAATTCTTAATATCACCTACATACTATTTGCAACATCAGTTCTTACACGGAAGTAAAACAAAAGCACATTGAATTTTTTTTTCCTACTTCTTTCTATTTATAGTCAGTGACTTGACACCAAATTATTCCCATTCTATTTTACTATCCTTCCTTCTTTTTTTCCCCCCCACATTAGTCCCTTGCTATCTTCCCTCTTCCTCCAATTCATGCTCTCACATCCAAAACCCAACCCAATCCTGCCAAAAAGCAATAGAAAGAAAACATTCCCACTAGAAACACAGTATTGTTTCAGTCATAAAGTATCACTACTTGTGAGACAATAATTTTGCTTCCTGCTTCTGTTTAAAATTGTAAAGCTCCCTGGGTCCAGGATTACTTTTACTTTCTATTTCTGTATTGCCCAGCCCAACAAAAACCTGAGGCTTTGGGATCCCATGATGCTCAAGCTCATCAGTAATTAGTTTATTTGCTAAAAAATTCCAAATTTAATTGGCAGATTACAGGTAGGATACACACAAGAAATATCTTACTATTTTTAAAATCAAAAGCACAGAACAACCCTGACACCAGGCTAGACACACTGATGAATTCAGCCTACACAAAACTAAAAAGTACTTCAAAATACCTGCCTTGGGAGTTTGTGTATGGAGGGAGCATCCATGTCCAACAGAGGATTTCAGCTGGACAATGATGAAAAGTCCATATGTTACAGTGCCACCATAAATTATGTTAGAACGTATGGTCAGGCCACAGAGGGGCTCCAAAAATAGGTTAGAAACAGCTCTCTGACTGAAAACAAATTGCCTAAATTCCAATATGAGAAAACAGTGTTCTTGACATATATTTTCACGTGGCTACTGCTGTTTCAAACTAAGTCTACAGAGATAGAATACAATATGCTGCTACTTAAATTTGGAAGTTGTTATTCTGTCAAGACACTAAAATGCAGAGAAATCTGCATGGGTCTGATGCCTCCAGGCTTCAAGATTATGAAATAAAGAAAAAATGAATGATGGTATGTCAGTTGGCCTGGACACCAGCTATTGAACGTGCAGTATGGGAAGAAAATCTCAAAAGACTTCTAATCATAGACATTAAAATGTTTGTAAATAAGTATTATCACACAGCTGAGGCATGTATAAAAGGTAACACTTTTGAAATATAAACAAAAGAATGTACAAGCTAGAATAATATTCTTCCATTGCACTTAATACTCTTAAAATTAAAAGAACACCTGACTCTACATATCTATAATGCATCACTTCACAACTTTGAATCTTTTAAAGCCAGGATTAAGCTTTGTAAGAACCTACTCTGAATGCAAAATAAGACAGCTTTACAGAACAAACTGCTGTAAAGCAGCTTGCAATCTAGATACTATAAAATTCTAACCTCTAATAAAATCACCTTCATTTTAAAATGATGACGTCTGATGAGATTTTTTTTCTTGCAACTAAGTATCTTAAAACACAAGTACTAAACAAATTTACAAAGTGCAGTTATATTGACTCCATAAATTAATATTCAATAAACTCGATTGTCTTCTGTTGAAGAAGTGCTACACCTCTAAGGGAGGGAAATCAATCTGGGATTCACTGATTAACATGTTATGTTGATTAATCCTATGATCTCATTGAAAAGTCTAAAGATCAAACGAATATTAGATAAGCTGTCATGTTAAACTAAGCAGTATTCAGTTTTCACAGTTTATTTCTGGTGTATAACATTTTTTGGAATAATCCTTCATGCTTGCCTGATAAATACATTTGAAAGCTACACATGTGATGTAAACCCAGCAGAGTTGTACTTAGCAGAGAAAAGCACCAAGTTAAGATGCATTAAGACAATTAGGATTTATAGTAATTACAAGAAACTCGTCAGGGGCTAAGCAACCCTGCTACTTCCGCGGTTGCATTTATGATGTTCTGTGATTTTGATATTTTCAGGTAGTCTAAAGCATGCTACTGGGAAAACACAGGCAAAAACTCCATTGTGCATGTATTTCTAAATCCTTTTGCTTTACTACCTTAAAAGTTTTCAGTAACTTGGTATCCACTAGTCTAACTTGATTTCCTGACTCAAAGAAATAAAAAGCTCCGTTAATGTAAAGATCACTCCTTACGAATACCTTCGGCTAAGTTAAACCAGAAGCTTCAAATAAATGAAAAATTTAGTTATTTTAATTGCCATTGGTGTAGCAAACAGCACAAAGCCATATTGTCCCACAGCATGAAGTGATCAGATATCTGCCCAAAATGATGGACAGCTCTGGCCCAGTGAACAGGCAAAAAAATCCCATTTACTCTCTGCCAGATGGGACCTACTGGACGCTTCAGCGCAAACAACTCATCCTTCTTCAGACCTTCTTGTCCGACTCTTGAGTTAGCTCCAGCTGATAATGATGGATATCAAGGCTACTGTAAAGTGGGTGACAACAGCAGCCTTGTTATAACTGCCAGTCTTTCAGTCTTGTCATTATTACACATTGAAGATTTATTTGAGTTTATTGTTGTGCACCGGGTCTAGCCATTTACAATTCATCACCTACTACAGAAGGTTCACGATAGTGGCCAGAGCTATAATTGCCACCTCCACCTGCTTCTGGAAATGATGAGGTCACCAGCGAGGGCAGCCCAACATCCACCAGCAGCCACAGCCAGTGCCACCGACGTTACTCCTGGTACGTCTGGAAACATTATCTTGGACCTTTTGGAACGCCAGGTTTTGTTTGTAGATACTGTATACACACACTTCAGAGAATCCCTGAAGTACGAGTTCTTTACCAGCGTAATAAAACTTTACACCTGCTTCAGAATCCAGTGAGTTGGTGTCATAATTTTTCTGTGTTTGTAAACTAATATTTATTTTATGTACCTATAAAGAATTAATGTTTTCTTAAGTACAAGAGGAGTATACTTTCCAGACAGGCTTTCTTAAAAGTACAAACCAACATGATGCACAATGTGCTAATGTGCAAATAAAAAATAAGTAGCTTAAGAAAACAATTTCATGCAAAGAACCATGTACTTTTACCATGGGTTTCTTACTGCATAAATATTTTAAAGGTGGAAACTGGTTACTTACTGCTTAAGTTTTTCCTCAGTACTGGTAAATATTGAAGTAGATAAATGCTGCCTTGGGATAACAACAATGGTTCCTCATCTGCTCCTCCATTCCCACTACTTAATGAAATATTTTCTAGTTTTATTACGGTACTCTCAATACTTTCTTCTTCTTTCATTATTAGAACAATTGCTTTATCTAAAGTGAAAGAATTGTGGAGTACGGCTTTCTCTTCTATTAGCAAGAGGATATATTGTTAAGAAAACCTGTCAGTTCATCTAATGTCCACAATATTCTTAAACTCAGTATATGGAAACCAAGAATAATGCTTCTGCTGCTCATTACAGGCAGTCATTTAAGGTAGGAGGTAACAAGTCAAGGATTTAGTCAAGTGGCCTGATGAAGGAAAAAAAAAAAAATTAAAATTCTGTTCAGGCTTAAGCCAGGCTGAAGGTCATCAGTAAAGAGGGTTACCTAGGACCTCACAGTAAGTAGTAAGTAATCACAGAAGAAACGCTTCTACCTAGAAGTCAATCAAAAGGTGCACTTTTCAAAAAATAAAAATAAAAAGTAAGTCTAACCTGGTTAATAGTTACATATGCTGCTTAAAGTTTTCTAGTATTGTTAGAGCAGCACTATCCTTTCAGTTCTTATGTTAGCTATATTACATGAAGGAGAACTGTGTGATATTTATGAGGAATTTAATAAGTATAAACTTACTGTACACTCTCAGATTTATAGAACTATCACATGAACATTGAGGTTATTAAAAAAATAGTTCAGGATTCAAGTCAGTCATTAAAAAGGTATTTTCCAACAAAGTCTCATACAGAAGTGCAAACATACACCAAATGATTAAATTATTCAGAACTCAACATGACCCAGCATTATTAAAATATCACTGATGGATTTGCACATTTCACTTTCAAGTAACTCCTTTCATCCAGAAGCAGCTCTCTAATTTTTTTTTCCTCCTTCCCCTGATGTCACATAAGCAAGAAATAGAGAATTGTCTTGGAGTAGTTTCTTAAGTAGCATCTTTAATTTCCTATCTAATAAAGTAAAATGATTTAAGGTCTCAGTCATGAGGTTTCCAATAAAGAGAAGTATTTTTCCTACACTACAACATACACATAGTCTGGAAAACCATGTCAGTATATGAAAATATTGAAGAACCTTTCAGGTTTTTAATATCAAAGCAAAAGTTTCTTTTGTTATTGTCTGGTATAAAGTAAAAGAGAAGACTGTTTATTTAGGCAGTCTTGCATCATTATTTCACTTGTTTAATAGCCAAGTCAGGGCTGAACTTTATGTCCTATGAAGAAGCAAATATATTTAAAAGATAAAAATACATATTTAAGTTTAATAAAAGATCTGAGAATGAAAAGTGTGTATGTGCTTTGATTCCTGAATAAGCACATGGGTTTAGCAAACAAGAAGGTCTCATGTTTTTAAACTTCAATCAGTTATAAATTTTAAAAAGAAATCATAATAACTTATTTAATACAACACAATCTGACAACTTGTTTGTTTTATAATTTAAAATATTTTCCTAATATAAATGTGTTACAAAATACCATTTAGACTACAATCAACCCCTGGGGTAAAAGTCTGAGTACTCTGAAACACAAGACAGTCACTACAGAGGTATCAAACCTTCCAGGTTTAACTCAAGTACAAGTTGTATCTGCAAGAAGAAGGTGTAGTCAATATACTAAGATGATTTCAGACTAGATTCTTTGTCAAATACACTGTGAATACTTCATGAGCAGTATTCCCAAATAACATAAGAAATTTATGAAGAGTTGTAAACTTTTTTTTTTTACATGATTACTGCCAGATTTTGAAAGTTTTCTTTTTCCAAGCATGTTCCTAAGGTTCATCTCACACACTGCTTCTCTAGCTCAGCACTTTTGGGCAGAAATATGGAAATCCAGGTTGCTCCTTTACAATAGTGAAATGCAAAACAAGTTGTTTATAAGTTTTATGGATGTAGCTAGAGTCAAAAAAACTTCGAGATCTTGGAAAGAGACTGCATTGAATCCATGGGAAAAGCAGAGATCAAGCAAACCAAGAAAATAATTGGGCTGAAAGGTGCTGGTCTTCAGCTCCGCATTGACAAAGTGGCCCCTTGGTGTTCAGGAAGCCAAGGGGTAAAGAGAGGCAATGGTGCTGTTACTTAACACACTTTCCTTCAGCTTCTTTGGGCATAGGGAAGAAGCTTTACATCTAAGTTATCTGTTAAATCAGACATTTATTAACAAAAATTATTCAGCAGCATTTCCAATAAAAAAACCCAACAGAAAAGTTAAAGAAAGCTTAATATATTTGGGATTATAAAGTGCCCCGTCATTCATAACGATCAAGAGGCACGAAAAACTGACTAGTACATGTGTCTCTGTGCTTTAAATAAAGGGATGGCAAGTAAATGGATGTCAAGAATCTTGGAGGAAGAATTAATTAATACTGAAAAATATAAATAAAATGGTGACAGAAATGCAATGCTACAAATTACTAAAATAGCTTTAAAAAGTTTTTTAAATGCCTTAATTTGACATGTGATAAAAATCATCACTTAAAAAAGATAACATTATTTGCAAATTGAGCAAGAGGACCTGATGATAGCCATATATAATCAGTTGTCACCTTGCAGCTCAATTAGCCCTCATGTAAAAATGAGGCATGTAAGGAGAAATGAGGTTTTGACATTATCTCTGCCAGCAAGATAATTACACAGCCTTCATTTAACAGTAGGGCAACACTACTGTAGCAACAAATTAACTCAGCTCCATTTGCAATTCATGGTGTGTTTTCTCATTTAATACCATTTGTCTTACCCCAAGTGAATGTTTCCATTAGTTTTCTCCAGCATAGCAAAATACTCTTTGACTTCATACATTACATCACCAACTACTTTAGTTCCAGTAACTTTCTGAAAGCTGTATAAATTTGATTAAGTGATTGCCCCCCTCTCCCCAGTTTTAACTAAGCCATTCTTTTTTTGGTTTACAGCCAAATAATAATACAGCAGGTGCTTTTGGATTAAATGAGCAAGTAACTGATTCCATTCCACCTTAGTTTCATTCCTGTAGTTGACACCAACCCCCCAATTCCCTTTGTTTTATGAAAAATATATGAACACACATCTACGTTTTAAGTTCAAATGAAACTTCACCAGCCTTGATAACTAAAATGATACACGTTGCTTAATGGAATTGTTATTAAATAGAACATGTTTGTGCATAAACCTGAGACCTGAAGACTTAAACCCAGATTGTCATGTCTGCCTTTTGTTCAGAAAATGTTCACACACAGGATATTTTTAAAGCATTCAACTTCTTAAATGATACTAAGCAATGGCCTGTGGGCTAGAACTATCTTCTCACAAACTTGGATGTGTGCTGAAGAGCTCCCTAGTGAAAGTACTGAACATTCATGTGCAAAACCTAAGAATGCTCTTCCTGGCACTAATCAGCCAGCTCTACATGTAGTTTTTGTAAGTTTGAAGAATAATCAGTCACCTGCTGCTGACTTCACTGCCAACTAAGCAGAACGTAGCATACAAGTCTAAAAATTACCATACTTTGTGGACTAGGAAAGTGTTTATATGCTATTACATACTGTTTCGTAAATATTTTAATTCCTAGTAATCTTTATAACGTACACAATTCCTACACCCGTTTCTGAAAGCAACATCAATAAAATATTTTCTAAATCTTTAAAAATCCCTGTCCTCTAAAGAAAGGCCCAACCTGCATCACAATGTCAGTTATACTGGAACTAGAAAATGCATGAGGACTGCCTGTCCTGTGTTATTCAGCAGAAAGTGAAGAAATTAATTACTGATTTCACTTCATCTCCATTTTCCTCCTCAAAACCACTCCTTCATTGTGATAAAATAAGCTTTTTAATTAAACAAAATTCAAGGATGATTTGTAACGTCTTGATCTTCCAAAGAATTGTTACTATATAAGCCTAAAAACTAGTACAATTACTATTGTACTGAGAAATGCATAGAGGAGACAGTAGGAGATCGTCCATCACAATGACAATCCATCACAAAAATAACCCACCCAGAACACGGAGGCCTAAAACCTTAAAATGGTCACTGCAACTAGTAGAAATTGAGGCAGCTTAGAACAGCCAGGTTTCTCAAAAGTAAGTTCCCGCTTTGTCCGCTTAGGAAATACAGGGCTATTCCCCTCTGCATCAATAAACAAATTTTGCAAAAAAAAAAAAAAAAAAGAAAAAAGGCATTGGTTTTAATCACATACTGTAAACGATTAGCTGGTTTTTGCACCAGTCATAGGTCTGTTATCATTCCCATCATATTGAAAGCTTATCCACCAGATGCCCTCCTCTGACCCTCCAGTGGTTCTTTGTGCGCTCAAGATAAACACACCGACACAATGTTCTTCTGTATTAACCAGCGTGAGATATTTGGAGGAGCCTTTGTTGCCATAAAATAAGGAAAGTTGCATTAAAAGCATCCAAATTGTGTTCCCTTGCAAGGAACAAGAGCAAAATACGATGCCAGCACTTTGTGTAAGGTATTCTATGCAAAAACTAATTAAAGGGTTTGAAAAACAGTATTATAGATACTCCTTTGAAACTTTACTTCATTTAAAATTGGCTACCAATTTTGCTGAATGTCACCTTTTTCTAGTAAGAATGAACAACCTCCCTGATAATAATCTAAACCACTTCAAAAAGCATAACCAGTTTTTTTTTTTTCCAAGTATTTAACAAACATGAACTCTGTGCTTGTCAAAGGAAAGCGACAACTATTTTCCAAATTAATTAAATAGAATAACAGATAGAACCGACACATTGATGATTTATCTAACTAAAGTTCACAAGATATATTCAGCCTATAGTAAAAGAAAGGGTGTCACTTTTTGTTACGTGATGCCAAGGTGACTGCTTATATTTTGAACTGCTAGGCTAATTCTAGCCTGAGCACAAATCTGTCTTTTATTTCATAATTAATTCTCAGTGTCAAAACCAGTAGATGTCTTTTTTTGTACCAATGCACTCTTGTCTATTAATTATACCACCATAAAAGTCAGGCTTGAAAAACAGAACAACGTTGTGACAGTATGAAAGCACAGAAGGAAGTTTCTGAAGGGAATACAGAATTCAGGCTCAAGCAAGCAAATAAGTGAGCTTCTAAACACACCTGATAAAAGATTCAACTTCAGAAACTCAGGTTTCTTTTAATACAATAACTGAAAAGAAGTACATTCAAAACAAACATGGTTTAGTTATGCTGGTATCTTAGTATGTAAAACAAGTGGTATTGATTTACATACACAAGTGTTGTGTTTTATACCTTAACTCAAAATACTTGTATACAGAATGTGGAACCTTTACCAACAGACAGAAGTCTGTTAGGGGTAGAATGGTGACAGGAGAAGGGAAAGGAAATTGCTGAAATATATAGCTAACATCAGTGCCCTGAATCACTCTTTAAAAAGTACCACTGTCTACACAAGTGCTTGAGACTGGAGCCTCCACAAATTAAATTCTTAAGAGTTAGACCCTATGAAACAAATTCTCCAGAACCAGCTCCTTCACTGCTCTTAGTCACCATCTCCAATGCAATTAATAAAGCATGGCTGTGCACATTGTACAAGAATCTGGACTTCACTGTGACAGAAAGCTAAACACCCAGTTGCCTTGAACCTTCTCCAATGTATAAGTCCTTGAAGAAACTCTAAGTCTTCCTGTGTGTTCAGCAGATTGGTCCTGGGCTCTTCCTGACGGAAATGGGATGTAATTTCATTCAGAATTCTCTCTAAACAGTGTTTCAGTAAGTTCCTTTTGCAGCAGAATCAAATAGAGAGGGTTGCCCTTCAATAAGTGCTCAAGGTGTCTGCTGGGTTACACCAAGCTAGGTCCACACTCTTAAGGATTTTTAGCTCTGCAGACTAAACACTGACATGTAGTTGAGGTTCTGCAGTGTGGAACATCCATGTTGATGGTTCTCAAACGCACCTGCCTTCCATTTGTTAGCTTTCATCTAACCCAGATACCAAATCCTTTCCTGAAACCTCACCCAGACATCTCAGGGTCAGTTTAATACTTGTATAGTTCTAAAGGAACAAAACAAACCCCAAACCATCTGTTCCTTGTTCCTATTTCCAAAACCTTTTAATACCCCTACAAAACTCTGACCAGCAGCAATACTGATGTCCCAGTCTTCCTCCCTGTCTGCTATTCTCAACTTTGGGAAAAGTTCAGGTTTCAGACTCAAAGATTACAGGATTATTTGAACTCCACCACCAATATCTAAATGAAAAAAAAACCCACAGTAATTCAAGCCTTCCATCACTTTTCATGCCCCACACATGTTTTCCTCTGTTTTCTTTCATGACATCTCTTCCTCCTTTGTCACAGAGACCAGATTCTGAATTTCTCTCTCTCTTTTTTTTTTTTTGTGCTGTTAGCATTAGCAGTTCCTTGACTTCTTCCTATCTTCTTATGCACACAGCAATTTTCATGAACTCATCTGCACAGCTTTCACCCTTCCACCAGTTAATTCCCTTTGGAAGACCCACATCTGCCATGATGCCCATGGGAAATCCAGAAGATTTATTCTGACAATAAAAAAAAAATAAAATCAGCTTATTCTTATTTACCAGCCAACAGTCAAAGACCCTGCTGTACTATTTCCCTCAATCTTTCCCTCTCCATGTGGCAGGGACAGTGTTTTTCACATTTGGAAAGTACCTGTTAGCTTGTGAGAACAACAAAAACCAAGTACAAGTATGTGACACTCAAGTCCACAAGGAACAAAAATCACAAACTGTAAACATGTTAGAAATGATTGATGAACTCCTCCAGTTAAAATAGTAAAAGCTAAGCCTGCCAATGCTTTTGCCTTCTTTCTTTCAATAGCTGTCTTTTCCAGACTAGGTTAGGTCTAGCCTTGCTCTAGAATTTTTAATTTTTTAGCAGAACTGCTGAAGTTAACACCATACTGCAGCTGGAGAGGAGAATTGGTGTTATTAATTCATCCTTTCCTATCTTCCTTTTATATCACCTGGCACCTTCCACCAGCCATGACATTTTCTGCATTCAGTGAGCTGATTCAATCCACGGAAATGCTGTTGGGTGGAAGGGTGCAAGCAAATTGACAAACTTGAATAATTTCAGTGAAATACTGAACTATTCCACCAGGTGGAAAGGAGCAGGATCTACTGGTAATGTGCATCCTCTTACCCTCTTCTCCTCTAGGGACTGCAAGCTGTTAAATCAGTTCAGCTGTTCCATTTAACTTGTTAAGATACTGAATAAAGTATTAACCTTCGGGGTGCTGGTAGGGAAAGATTACAATAGAAGATTGTTTCAAGTTCTTTACTGAAACAAAGGCCATACTGCTGACTTAAACTATCCTGCCTTGAGTAAGAAAGATGAAAACAGAAACCAAAAGCCAACAGGCTCAACCACAAGAAAATCTAATATATATTAGGAGAAAAATAAAAAACCCAAAACCATAACATTTCCCTAAAGAATGACTTTAGTAAATGAGTTCAAATGAATCATCATAGTGAAAGTTTTCAATTTTTTTACATTATTGATATTATTAAGTCAAAAGCCTTTTAACTAATTTTGTAACTTGAAACAATATTTCATAATAACTTTTTAAAAAGACCTCATACCTATTAAAACTATTTCATAGAACATGCTCACAAAAATATGTTATTTTTATAACAAAACAAAGGCTAACCTTTAAAAATATTTATTCATTTCTTGACTTGCTTGTAATGATGAAATACACATACATGAATTAAAAGCACTTTGGGTCACTTTCTTGGACCCCCAGTTACATTCTCTTGTCCATCTGACAACTGGCTGGATAAAATTCATTTAACAAGGGAGTAGAATGTATGTTAAAAAGAAAACAGAATTAGACAGCTATGATGTGGTACTTCCCAATATAACAGGATCATTGGATGGGACCATTGGCTGGAATCAATCAGTAATTCAGACAGGAAGAGACATCAAGGGGTCTCCAGTCCAATGCTGTGCTCCTCAGATCCGAGGTTAAACCAGGTTACTCAAGACTTCATTCAGCTGGGTTTTGAAAACTGCTGAAGATGGGACTGCACACCCTCCTGGGCAACTCTGCCATTGCTCAGCTGTCCTCACAGTGAAGTGAAATGAGACATTACCTTAAATCTGAATTCTCAGCTAGTTGGATAACCACAATGTATTTCAGTCTTCCAGACAAAATGATTGATGAAAAGAAAAATATGAGACAGAAACGAGACTTGTATGCTGATGGTGAAAGAAGCTAGCAAAATATTTTTAAAATAAAACTGTAACACAGTTACATCCAGAGTTTTGTTCTATAGAAAGGATTGTTTTGAGTTCTGGGTTAATAACAAAAGTAATTTCAAAGTAATTTTATTTAGCATTAGTTGCCATATTCACATCCCAGTCTGATTAATAGCTAGGATTGTTATATATTATTAATGCAGAAAACAGTAACACTGAAGGATAGATGCAAGTTTAAGAAAAGTGAAATATTTCAACTAAAATATTTCAAATTTTACCTTAAACAGGTGAACTGAGTTCAGCCACTCCCTCCAGACCAGTAGATAATAAACTGACTGTACACATAAAATGATGCGTATAATAATGCTCTATTATTATACAGTGCTTGTGCATGTCTACACTAGAAAGGCAGCGTGCTTCCTTGAGGCAGCGAGGGTCTGTTAAAGCTAAAGTCACACTAGTTACAAGAATTACCTTGCTGGGCCAATGAACATGATAGTATCTTTTATTGTGTAGACAAAAAAATTTTGAAGTTCCATTTGTCTATGCATTAAGTATTAATTGTTTTTATGCGTAAGACATTTTCTAAAACTACAAATTAACATTCTAAACTACTGTTTCTTGCTTCAGTTACAGAACAGGGGAAAACTTAAAATGTGTAGATAAGTTTAGATTACTATTTTAATGCTTTCTGAGCTTCTTGTTCTGGAAGCAGCAAATCAATGTTAATTAAAATTTCATTAAACAGTATGAATTTTTACTTACAGCAAAGCAGTTTCTGTTATTTCTTTAGTCTAAAAGAATGTTTCCATAAACAAATTTCCATAAGAAAAATGTTTCTGTAAGCATATTTGAGATATTGGGCCAGATTCTCAGAAAGCATAGTAATTTGGGGACCTACCTGTACTTTAAAGTGGAAGTCAAATATTATACCCTCATAGCTTGGCACCTCAAAACCTAATATTAAAGATAACTTCCTTGTTAAACAGCAAATGCTCTGTTTTGGGGGTTTTCTTTTCATTCCTGCCCCTTTCTGCTTTCTACCTATCACTCATGCAGAAACATTAAGACGACAAGCTAATACATTAAACAGAGTAGTGTTAATGTCTGATTTCTCTATAATTGCTCAACAACTTCACAAAGTGAAGGCTTTGGACAGAGGATATAAAGAAGGAGCTTTGATTTAGACATGAGGAAGAAATTTTTTACAATGAGGGTGGTAAAACACTGGCCCAGGTTGCCCAGAGAGGTGGTGGATGCCCCATCCCTGGAGACATCCCAGGCCAGGCTGGACGGGGCTCTGGGCAACCTGATCTAGTTGAAGATGTCCCTGCTTGTTGCAGAGGGGTTGGGCTAGGTGACCTTTGAAAGCCCCTTCCAATCCAAACTATTCTGTGATTCTATGATAAGGCAGTCAGCCTGGTTGTAGACTCTGGCTGGTTAACATTCCTTGCTGATTTAACGGTGTTAATTCCCAAGATAGGCATTGCTTCTGATGTAAGACTACCAAAGCACTTGAATTTAAATGTTTCCCTGTAAAATTTAAGCACTTGGTCAAGTGCATAAATCTCCATCGAGAGACAGCACGCACCCTTTCAATATTGAGTACTATTCAGTTAGCCAAAAGACTAAGTGAGATTAAGTCTCTGCCAAAACTGGTTCTTAACCACTCAATTAAATCTGACATGCTTTAAAGTGACAAAAGGTGGTTAATCAGTTGTTACGGGTTTTTCTGACAGTTTGAGCATACGTGGTCTACTCTGCTCTTACTCAAATTAATACAAAAAACTTCTGTAATGTTACTTCAAGTCCATGAAAGGCAACAAGGTATACTTTCCATTTTCAGACTGGACACATACTGGTGCCAAAAATAAATGTGAAGCTTCAGGTAATAGAAAAGACAAAGTAAGTTTTATGGGGATGAGAGACTGTCAAACCTAGACAGGCTTCCAAACAACTCTGTAGAGTCTTATTTCTCAATTTTAACTTACACAATCAAAAATAAAGGTAAAATCCCACTCCCAAACAGTGTGTCCTAAATGACTCCCTACTGCTAAAAGGGGCTGTCCCACATCCCCCTTCCCACCCTACTGTCAGCTTCACAATCCTGCAGAGCTAATGCTTCTGACCTTTCCAGATCACTAAAAAGATCAGAAAGCTAACATCAAAAGAAATGTCTGAGGTTTTTTCCCGTTTAGGTGATTTAAGGCAGCTTAGAAATGGATCTTGTAATTCAGAGCTGTGGCAAGACGTAGGGGAGGAATCGCATGGCCTGAAGGAGGTGGGACACCGGTTTAAGACAGAGTTAAAGAAAACAAGGAACAAGGAGGCAAGCAAGTCTTTTCCTTCTGGTTGGAGGAAACCGCTAGATCAACTCACCCAACCCAGAGACCTCACATTTCAAATTTACCTTAAATATTAGAAACCCAAAATATCAATTTCATTTCTCATTAACTGAAAGACTGAAAAAAACTTGGAAAAATCTCAGCAAACAAGCAATACTCTGTTTCCTTCAAGCTCCCGGCATAATTCAGATAACACATCACACCTGGAAAGAGGCTTACTGAATCTGTGTGTGACCAGCTACAATTCAGCAAACAATTCACATGCAGAATTGCCTCCCTTTGCATCAAACGAATTGCATTATAATGGAATGAGTGTGATACTTGAAAGAATTGCTTACAATTGCACGTATAAGAGAAAAAGATAGCTAAGTCTAAATTAAGATGTTGGCTATGAAGTTTCCAATAGGACCTTGACATGACTGTTGACCTACTCATGACATGATCACACCAGTAAGGATTTGGAATTCTATTAGTATTACCAGAGGAAAAAAGTCAAGGAGTCATCAGGAAAACAAATCTATATCTGCTACTCCATCAGCCAATTACTGTTGTTAAAGTGGAATTAGATGAGTATTGACAATGCGAAGGGGATAAGGATTAAGCAGATGACAGAGTATACAGCTACCATTGCTGGTGTCACCCCCCTCCCACCCCCATCCTACAGAAAGCCTGAAAACTCAGATGGGAAAGGAATATACTATACAGAATACAGTATTACAACTCTGATCATGTCCTGAAGTAGCAGTTATGTACATTAGCCTTTCAACCAATCACAAAACCAGGCCAAAAACTAAATACAGTATTGGAGTCCACTAAGCCAAGAGTATGATGTGACATTAAGTTGACTACTCACTTCAACCTCAATTATCTGAATGCTATGATGTAATGCAATTAAGTTATGTCAGAGAAATTTTTCTTAGCTATTGAAAACTATTTTAATGTTCAAAATGAAAACATAAAAATTTCTCAGTTAACTGTAGCAGTCTTCATGAAGTCAGTGGACTTTTGACACTTCAGAAGTTAACATCACAGCCCATGTGTAAATTTTTAAATACACCAGGTAATATGAAAAAGGATAGACCTTGAACTCTTACTGATTATTTATTTTGACTGTTAAAACCATCAAGATGCAACCTGGCTTTTTCATTGGCTACAAGCACCATTTATTTCTTTTTAAAACACAGACTCAATATGTAAAGAGTATATTTCCACATGGAACAAAGATATGCAAATACTTGGCAAACAATTTCCTCCTATGGTCTAGGTTCATAGGCATAAAACTTCCTAAGTATGAGCTACGGGACATAAGTCAATCAGTGTAAATGAAGCTAATACTGATGTTGTGATGAAGTAATATAAATTTTAGTTGTTTGTATTTCTTACTGAGGATGCTAATATGACTGGCAAATATGGCAAATCTGCTGGACAGATTGTGTCAAATTCACTTTTGAATCAAACACTTATCTCCTGAAATGCCATTATTTTTAAATAATGAAAAACATTTGTTTCCAGCAAAAATATTAAATTTCTGCAGAATTACACAGCTGTAACATGAGTTTTTCCTTCAAGATCAGTAGTACTGAACCATGAACTCTGTCTCTATGCAAATCAAAGGAAGAAACTATATTCAAGCAACTTCGTAGCACTGTATTATTGTTTGCTTATTTGGTCCAAACAAACATCAAGGATGGCACATGACATAAATGCAATGTAAGAGGAAATTAAAAGTAATGAAATCACTGAATTTCTAGAGATTAAAATTCCAAGCGAGGGATTAAAAAAAGATAGTATGAACACGCATGCATAATAATTATTTCATTTTCTTTAATAGGAATTAGTGCTGATAGATGTAAATATCCTCCATATACAGTCTGCATTCAGAGAATTAGTATATAATCATTTCTGTTTCATGCTTCACCCGAATAAACCTAGTGAAGACCCAATTCTTATTCTAGGCTACCAGAAATCATGTCTGCTTCCTCCTTGACCCACCATTCTTGGAACTCAAGGGATCTACCCACCCTGAAAATGCGCCAAGAATTTTCTTGGCATTATCTTTTATCAGTACCTTAGGGAAACTTAACCTTAGATGCTATTAAAACAGGAAAACACAACTTTTTTAGCATATTCAGATAAAAGTTAAAGTGACACTTAGAGGTTACTACAGCCATAGAACTAGCCACAGCAAAAGGAAAAAAAAAAGGTATGGCTTCTAATGGTAAAAATACTTCAAGTATAATGATCTGAAATATAAATAACATTGTCTAAAATAATTAAGGATAAGAGAGCATATTAATTACTAAACATCACTGAACTGGCCAGCAAAACAACAAAATCAGTGCTTTTGAAGATTCTGTTTTAACTCTCTCTACCTGTTCATCATGCATTCCGGACAGAGATAAAGGAAACTGGAAACAAAACAAGCAACTCCACCTGGCTTCTTACGGCTTAGACCTGACATTTAACTGACTTTGAGGTCTAACAAAGGCACAAACACCGATCAAATGTTGAAGCATTTATAAGGTTACTCCCACATGGGTTTCTCCCATGCTAATAACTGAGTTTATGCCACAAGCATTTCCTCAAGGGAGTTAATAAATTTAGGTTTGTCACCTCACCCTGGCTACTTCTTTTCAAGAGACTTAAGGTATCTATAAATCATTTACATCAGAATGACTGTCAAATTGAGGTGGACTGTCAAATTAACCAGGAATTTCTGAAGATATTGGAATGAGACAGGAAAAAAGAAAACTGATGATAGCTCACCTCACTTGCACAGAAAACCCAGTAAAAAGAGGCAAGAATAAAACTGGATTTCCACTAGTAAATGACAACGGATGACACACCCCTCCTTCCTCTCCCCAACAAAACATTTACTGCACTGGAAAAAAATAAGGGTACCAACACCATAGGATATCCCTTTACAAAAGAGGTTATTTAGTTCTAGTTATGCATTTCAATCCATCGTCATTCAAAAGTCTACAAGAAGACACCTAGAAGTTCAAAGTAATGTGATTTGGAGAGGCAAAGAAAGCTGCTGAATATCTTTTTTTCTTAAGTCATATTGTCTCTACAGATATGAAGCAGCTCTTGTATATTTTTTCTTGCTTGTGCACAGGGCAAACACCACAGACCTCACAGCATGCTCAGATGTTACACTGCTGTGAGGCTCTGGCAACCACCATCAACTTATCCCTGAACACGGAAACTACATACACAATTTTCCAGAAGTTTCTCAACAACTCTGCTGATGAATGTCACCCAAATGAAGATCTTCAAGGGCCCATGAAAATGTTTCTACAATTTTCCTTTTCTTCCTCCTTTAATACACTATTTCTATTAAAACAAATTAGCTTCTATCATAATCTGTTCTTTCACTTTGCTGCAAGTATTCAGATTTAAAATTAGCACAGTATTAAGTTTTAGAAGCAAATATCTATTTTAAGTATCATGCAGGTTTAATACCAATAGACACAAACTAGCCAAACCACTGAGAGAATTTCGACATTTTAAAAATGTAAAGAAAATGATGGTTAGTTTATTTTTCAGCAGGAAAAACCCCCTACCTGTGTCTATCACTACCAAACAGAATCTCTTAGCGACTTTCTAGAATTCAAGCAACTGGATTGAAAGTATTTAAAAACAAAACAAAAACCCAATCAACCCAACAAAAACCACCATAGTTTTTAGGGAACTGGTCAGTCACTAGGGGGATTTACCTAGCATTTGGAAGATTTGTATGAACTTAAAGTGTGATCTAAGTCTACATTTACAGACAAAAAGAGGCTCAAATCCACAGTATTTTCTTGATCTGCACCAGGCTCATGTTCCACTAGCAAATGTTATGCCCAGCTTTACAACTCAGCTGCTCTTCAGATCAGCAATCAGCAGAATAGGCTGAGCAGATATAAAGAGAGATATGGACAAAGAAGTTCTAACAGATCAAGTTAGAGGATGCCCCTACAGTCCATCAACCGCCACACACTTGGTCACGGCTTACGTAGGACAAAGGATGTACTTTAACATTCAGGTGCAAGAGAACAGAAAAAAGAGAAGCAGTAAGATTATTTGCACTGGTAACTCCTTTACACATATTCTAAAAACAAATGACTACTGCACAAGTAGTTGGCCAATAAGAAGAAGAGATAATTATATTGATATCTCAAAAAAAAAAAAAAAAGGGGGGATCGAACTTCAAACTGTAACATTTTACTCGAGTACTTAAGTACTTACAGTAAAAGCAGTAATTTTGGGAATTCGTCATTACTCTTATACTACCACTAAGCTTAAAAGCTCCCAAGCCCAATTTAAGATTTTTAACGTATTAAAAAACACCTCTAACCTTAGACAGAATTTTCATTTTTAAGCACTTGGTAGAAGTTGAAAACTCAGAGAGAAAACTTCAGGGTCACATTTGAATGACTGCAACTTTGTACGAATTCACAGTGCAACTGGCTGCAGCTTCTCTCACTTAAGGGACATTACAAATACCTGTATCAGTGATTGAGAATAAAGGGCAAAAGAGCAAGAACACAAACAACTAACATGCAGAAACACAAATTTAAACCAATCCACTGAATGTAACCTGCCTTGCCAGATCTTTTTTATCTTATTGGAAAAGTTGCTCTATTTAATATTGACAAATAGATGTGTAAATCAATACATTTGGAACAAGCGATATATTTTAATTTAAAAATGTTCAAACTGTAGCAGTAAATCTATGCACTTAGCACATACAAATCAGTGGGATTTGCTTGTTGGGTACTTTTGACAAGACGGTATGTAAAGCTCAGATGCAAATAACACATTAAAAAAAAAATTGAAAAATATGCTAGCAGGAAATAGGAACATGTTGAAACGAACTCTATTACCACTGGCTTCAATTTACTTAATGAAGTCAAGAAAAGGACAGTACAGAAAAACTATCAAAACTCTCAGAGTTTGTTTTGCAATCTGCTCCACTTGCTAGTGTCATAAAGTTCAGACCCCAGCAGTTGTCAGTAAACTGAATGTCAGATGGAGAAAAGAAAACCAGGAAAAAAGCAGCTCTAAAAGTCTCAAGTGTAAGTAAAAACTCTCTATTTCCTTCTTACGGTATAATACTGCCCCCACACATTCTGCCCATGCTACTTCAAAACTATCTTGGCACATTTCCTAATTTCACGTTAAAATGTACAAATCTAAAATCCATTATTGCAATTTCACATTTTAACATGGACTAAAGCATAACAATAACATAATATAGAGAACAAAACCAACGGCTTTTCTTTAAATTAAAAAAACATACTATGGTAAAATTAGAGTTCTAATTCAGCAAAATATACTATTGCAAGTTTGAAAATAACAGCTTGGTAGAAAATCATTAAAAAAGGGGAGGAGGAAGGAATCTATTAACTATGTATTGAAAGCGCAATTATTTGAGGAGAAAGAACAGGCAAGCTAGGATAGGACAGTCTTAAAAGAATATGAAGTTAAAGAAGAGTTAACTAATATATTCCATAATAGTTTTTTGTGATTCTCATTTTGTGTTCTTTATCGCTGAAGGGTAATTGTGATAAACGTAGATAAGCCATTCTTAAAAAAAAAAAACCAATCTGTAGGGACTATTTCAGCAATGAAATTACTAGTCTTAAATTTACGAAGTTATACATTCTTATTTTAGAAACAATGATGTCACCTTCATCACATACTACTTGTATAGACTAAAATTTTTCTTGGCAGTGCTACTGCTCTTTGTGTTTGCCCTATTTGCTATAGCCTAGCATATAATCAAAGTTTCTGCTGTTCCTGCAAATGAATTGTGGTAATTTGAAATTGGACTACAGCTTTGATCATAACAAACTAGTGCTAATAAGGCCAACTGTTCACTCACCATGATGCTATACTAAATTTGTGATGAATGGTAAAAGACTGATTATTATTTTAGTTTTAAGTACAGTGAGAGAACATTAGAACCAAGAGCCAGTACTAAATCATTCGAACTGGATTTCAGCAATTGAGATCTTATAAAGAGTGAGAAAACATTCCTCTTTTCCTCTCCATTTCCTGTCAACACTGATCAGTAATACGTTCTTTTCTAGCAGCTAACCCCTACCCAAAGCTAAAACCTCAATACATAAATGGCTCCTGGGAAATGGTTGTGGATAATAAAACAAAAAGCTGGTTTAAGAATCACCTCTAAACTACACTGGAATGTGCAAACCCCAAAACATCCTATTATAGTTATCATGTTATAGTATTCCAGATTGCCCAGCAAGCTGACCTGGTATCCTTTAACGTGACAGTGGGAAGTGTATTTAATACATCACTATTGTTCTTGAAAAAGGTTTCTCATGTGAAATTTTAGGTTGAATAGAGGATTAAGTAATTTAAAAGAAAACATTTATTGTATCCTTGCTACTAAATGCGAAAAATGCAAAATATCAAAAGTATCTTGAAATAACTATACCATCTTCCTGATTATTTGGGTTCTGTCTTCAAAACAAGCTTTTTCTCTCAGCCTACACACCCATCCCATAACAAAATTTTTGCTGTACTTTGTGTAGCAGGAAAAAAAAAAAGTCTGACCTTTCCTGGTAAGCTGCCAATGATTTTTATCAAAGTCTTAAGAATTTTCCAGTTTGAATGGAAGAGGGTTGCTGGTTACAATACTCCATCCATTGCAATCCATGTAAATTCCTTCTGTTGGGATAACTGTCCTGAGTCAGTCTCTGGAAACCAGCTCCTAAGCAGCCTCAGAGTTGTGTTTGGCACTGATGCACTGTCAAGCAAGCTCAGTTATTGCTTTTCAGTCTCTGCTGTTACCACTGTTCAATGACAATATGTAAGCAGGCATTAGACGTATTGTGATAAACAGATTTATTGAAATTACTACCCAAACCAGTAGAAACAATGCTGGCAAGGAAGGAAATTATGAATGTAAAGACTACTGACAAAATAACCCAAAGATAAAATGATGAAGAAAAGGCACAAAAAGAAAATGTCACAAAAAGTTTATGGGAAATGGAAGTCCAGGAACCCACATCTGTGACACTACAGGAGGTGACCTTCCCCCGTTTCCTCCTCCAGACCTGCCTCAGCAGTGAGACTACGCAGTAGTTCGATGCCGGACTGACGGAAGAGAGAGGAGAGGTTCTGGTTTATTAATGGCCCAGGGTCACGTAATGTGTGCCTCCATGCAACGGGTTACATGATGGAGGCTGCTGAGGAGCTGGTGCTTCAGGCAGTGACTCTCTAAACACTTGCCTCTGCTGACATGCAGGTGTCCACAGAGTCCTAATGGACCCTACACAGATTTTCTGTGGTTTCTGGAATTCATACATCTAAACCAGGTAGCAGGAGGCCTATCTGGCCAAGTCTGACAACTCAGAATACCAAGGATGAGAAGAAAGGGCAGCACCTCACTGGAAACACTGGTGATCCTGATAGCACAGCACATAGAATCAGACTCCTAGAAATGAAAGCCTCAAGCACTAAGATTTGACAAGGCTGTTATTCATTGTTTCAGAAGTAAATATTTCATGATTTTAGTTGTTTTTAGTACTTATAAATATACTTATTTAATAAAATACTTAAGCACAGAGAAAGACTTTGCATTTCTTTTTGGCAACACAGACATTATTCATCTGAATAACACATCAGGAAGAACCTTTTATTTTACCATGCCCCCATTTTAAAATTCCTTTATTTAATAAATATGCATCTTTCTGCTACATGCTCTACAAAGATCTTCCCTTGCTCTTCTTAAAGCCCATGCACTATAAACCCTATTCTGCGTCACCGATTTTAAATTTCATCTATAAAAGTCATTTTACATATACTACAAATAACAATACATGCCCCACTTTGAATATTAAAGCTGTAACTCAATTTCAAGGTTCTTCTGACAGTATTCCAGTATCAATCTTTTTTTTCAAGATGCTACTTGAATCCTTTTCAGTAAATTCACAAACCACAAATCAATAGCTTAAATGGAGATCTATTGCATCAAGAACTTCACTAGGGCTTATTGCTATCCATTCAAACAGTACTGAGAAGTTGGCCCTATAGTATAATAATAGAAATTAACATATATGAACAGTTAAAATTAATTTTAAAAACTACATGTTTCCATGTTCATAACCTATACCATATACACATTCTTTATAACTTGCTAGGTACTTTCTTCTTGCATGCGTATCAAATGGAAGGGAGGGTATTATTAGCTATATAAAAACCCACAGACATGTAAATCCAGATTTGCAGAGTAAACTCCACCCAAGTCTCTGTTCCTTGGATTTTATTAGCTTTAATTGCTCAGAGCTACCTAATTATTAGACAATACCAGGCTCAGACTGGATGAAATGGATGAAATTTAACCTTATGAACTTGGATTACAGTCTCAAAAGACACTCCTCTGTAAAATATGAGATTCTATCAATATAGTCATTGCCGGAAAACTATATAACATACAAGTCACATAAGATAAGTAAGGTACAGTGAGCATATTTACTAAAATGATGGAGTTTTCTACACTGAAGAGAAATCATAACTTTTTAAAAAGCCATCCACTGTACTTGGAAATTTATTTACTTTCTTCTTATTAGGAAGCAAACTGGTATGAAGGAAGTTATTTGCAAGGCTTTCTTAGAGTATTAGTAAGCTATGTATGTTACACATAGATGTTATCCAGGCACACAAGAGGTTTTGTACCAGTTAGGTACTCAGTTATCAGTTCTGATTTTATATTCTCCAAGGCACTTTATTGAAGTAAACAGTTTGTGTAAGTAACCTTAGCAATAGATATTAAAAAAAAAAAAAAAGAAATTCAAAACACCAATGATTTAGAATGTAACTCTTTTTTCCCCCTCTCCATTTTCCCTTGACAAAACACTGGGACGACCTCGACAGGGTTCTCCATAACCTCAACCTACCATCCCGCCGCATATGACAAAAGCTCACAGTAACACGTGCCAAAAGAGAACTGCCTATCTAACCTCATTTGTTTGACAGCTTTCAAATCAGCCATTGCTGCACAGTGTCTGAGACCCTGACAAACTCCCAGGAGACCCCTGACCAGATGTAATTTGCACTGAGAGAATTAATGAGGATTCTAGTCCTGGTTTATCACTTCTGCAAGAGAAGGTTTGAAGTGCCTGGGATTTGCCAGCCTTCCCCAAATTGTTCTTCAGAGACAAGTTCTTAAGGGTATAGGTGCTGCTGCTCAAACAACAAGCAATACTTTGTCAGGCTGCATAACAACGAGATGAGACTAAGCAACACTGGACATGCAGACCAAAAAGACTGATCTATACAAAGCACACAGCATTTTAAACTTTAAGAACGATGTACAAAGCTAGACAAGAACCACCAGCTTCCTCAGAAAGCTCAGTCAGATGATGTGTGTTCAGGAGAGCACACAAAGATTTCAAAAGTCTGCTCTGAGAGAATTTGTGCCAGGCATTTTGCCAAAGGATAGATCATTAATGGTTTCAAAGATCTCCCCTCGGAAACGGGGCTGCCAAGACAAATCCTCTTAGTTATACTAGAAAGGTTAAGTGAGGTCAAAAAGTCTCACCTCTCCCCAGCTGCGGGCACTTCACCAGTTTGATAATTTTGATAAAGAAATAAACGAATGCTTGAGGTGTTTACATTTAATTAGTCTGGTGCCAGCAGAGTTTCTAATGACCAGTATTATACTTGGGTTTGTGTCTGCTTTGATTAGCTCTCTTAACAGCCGACCAGCTCTGTCACTCTACTGGAATAATCTATTTTGTGCAAGTCAAGGCTATTTGAGGCCTCTTGGCTATGCGTAACCCTGACAGCACGGCTGGCCACTTCCAGCTCCTCCAGCAAGACAATAAAATCAAGGGGACACCAGGTGTACCTGAATCTCCAGGCAGTTTTCTGTCTCCCTTTAGCTTAAGGTAGAAATTAGAGCCTGTTTATTTTCTTCTGAAGGTGTAAGAAAGAGCTGTGCTTGGTAACACATTTTGAAAGCCTCGGAGAGCACAGTGGACAATACCTCAAGGATATTATTTACCTTCCAAAGCAACGTGTCTAAACACTCACCTGTTCCCTAAACATTGTTACGCACAGGAAGCAAGAATTCATCTTCTCTCAAGAATAATAATTCAACAGTTGATCTTCATGGCAACAAAAGCATAACTGAAAATTGAATGGTATCAGTATAATATTTAGTATCCTACCAAAATAGCCACGATGAGTACTGAGAGCTATTGATTCAAACACATTCTTCAAAGTGCAATATTCCCATGTCAGTTAGTTTGAGATCAAGTTTCTTTGCCTCACTAATTTAATGGAAGGACTGTAGAAGAAACACATCTAAAACAAATTCAGATTTTTTGTATATAAAAACCACAACAACAGTAACTGAAAGGTCACCATCTTCTCTTAAAGAACCAGTAACAAACAGTATATCAATAGTCTGCAATAATCTTGGATAATTTCGCTAGAATTTTAGTGAAAGCTCACTTCAAAATTAAAATATTTTCTAGTCTTATCATCACTACACGGTAAACTGGCAGACTACAGATATAATGGATGCAATCCAATGCAATTAGTAGTTTCATATCTATTAACCTAGCATTAAAAAACCTGCTAAACAATTAAGGACCTACTTCTTCAAGGTCCCACAACCTCTCGATATATCACCACAACTAAAGGCAGGCAGTCATATTAAAGATTTCCACGTTCATGAAGGATTTCAGGTCTGCTGCACTCTCATACTGCTCAACAGCTCTGATCATATCACCTGTAGTAGTAACTCCCCTGAAATAAGCAAAACATGTACAAATCTCCCTCTGAAGGAAAAAAAAAAAAGGCAGCAAAATAATCCCCCTTGACCAAAACCTTGAAAAACCCACCCAAGCATACTGCTTTTCAGAAAGTACCTTTCCCTACCCCATAACATCTACAAGAAGACTATAATGGAACACCTGGACAACCACTGGAGTTTGCTATTATTATTGCAAGCTTATATTGACTCCGCTTATGTTTTGTCATTTCATGTTGCTTTACTGTACGTATATCTCAAATTCATTTGTTTTTTTAGACATCATGCTCACTATAAGACAGTCTTCTGAGTTTGAAGAAAATACAATTGCATTAAAAAGATACGAGAATTCTCTTCCATGCAACATACGCACTTTCTGAAATAAAGAATGAGTCCTGGCAAACAGCAGAGTCTGAGCTAGGATGGTATCCTGAAGTACTCAGAAAATTCTGTTTTGAAGTTAGAAAGATTTTACACAAAGTTAAAAACATCAAGTTTTCCTAATACGACAATTGTTACTACTTTAAGTTCATTTACAGGCTTGCATCATTTAACTCCATTAAATACTCGTTATACCAACTATACTCGCTGATGCTTTACTATCTTCTTTCCTTTTAGGTACTTCTTCAGAGCACAGAAGAACGTGGCAAAGATAGTTACTCTTTCTACAGATGATGCCTCCTCGGGGTGTTGGTTGCAAAATGTTCCTTTCAAAGGTAACATCTTTCTGGATCTTGCCAAATATTAGTACCAGATAGGTCATCTCCACTGCTCCATGGCAGTGACACATACATATTTAGAGCAATTAAAACAGACAACATACTCATAACAATTCACTAAAGGACAGAATGAACATATGCAATACCTCTGTTAGGTTCTTCCTCTAATTCTACGGTACTTCAATCTGCTTCTCTCATGTAGGCTGTAGTCCTACAGAGTACCTCCCTCAGAATAAGAGTCCTAAGGGGACTCTAGAGAGATTTGTATAATTGCTGGAAACTCAGCTTTGTTGCATGTGTTTTTCGACTGTTTTTGTAACACACACTGTTATAATTGGAAACAGAATAGTACAGGCTAGTACTATTTTTGACATTTTAAAGAGGCAATCTTTAGCCAACTTACTCTGCAAGAATATTCTAAATATATGCATTACAACATGTGTACCCCTTAACAAGTACTCTGAATATTAGCTTTGTATTTGTACACAACTCAAGCAAGGCTTAACAAATGTGTAACAGAATCATACTTCCACATGAAAATAAGAAATTAACTTCAAGAGACACATGAACATATTGACACTATTTTTAGATGAGCAGGTAAGACCTGTAATTAAAGCCCGATCTTTGCCTAAGAAAACATCTGTTTTCTTCACTGTGTAATTAGTAAAATTAATGAATTCCAATCCAACCACACAAATTATTTTTTTAACTTCGAAATCAATCACTTTAAAACCCAAGATGCTGTCAGGTACACAAATTTACCATAAGTTATACTGTAGATCAGGTTCAAATTATAAATGCAATTTTCTTTGTAGTTACGTTTGAAACAGCTTCTAACCCTCTCCCTCAGTTCTGCCAATGTTGACATTTATAATATAAACAAAACAGATCTGTGCATTAAGAAATTTGATTGACTACTGCTAGATTGAGCTTCTCATATATAATTGCCAGAAAACTGACTAAAAGAACACACTGTTTAACTGGATCAGAACAGGAAATACGCTTATTGGCAGATTTTTTAAAAATTAAGACTATCCTTCTCTGACACATTTTATTATACACAGAGCAGGAAACTGCTGAACAGTGAACACAATGTCACAACACAGATTAGCAGATCAATCATTGGAGAAAGAGATGAAAAATTTATTTTAAGATATTTTCTTCTTAGAAGACTGTTACGTTTAAGAATGTGAGAGGACAGGTGACCACACTTGAAGAGATTAGCATTGAAAAATTACAGGCACAAAAAATAATGGGAAACATACAGTATGCTTTGGTGATCTCCAGTACTATCATTGTTTTGCTGCTATAAAGGGACAACAAAGGAGGCTTCCACCATACCCTATATGCACACAGCTGGATTCTAATTCAAAAGGGCAATTCTGATTGTCCATATCAAAAATCTTTGGCCAAAACCTATGTATCTGTTCACGCGCTGTAACTATTTCAGTCTCTTTGAATCAGGGAGATGTGCAGGAGAAAACCAGCTAACAATCTCATAAGTACTTGTTTTATGAATCTGGCCCTCAGTCAAGAAGTTGCAGTGAAAAGTCTTTTAATCACCTTCTGATCAGAATGTACTGGATTGTATCTAAGTTCAAGGGTATTAAAATGTGCAAAGGAGACTATGAAAAAATGGCTAGGTTATAGATTTTAACTTCTTCACTAGAAAATTGACTCAAAATAGATTTTCTAATTTACAATGAATCAAAAGAAAAAACATTAGACCATAGCAAAAGTGGCACAAATGTATCAAAAAGCAAATGAATAAACATTTGAAAAGATTTATTATTAGAAATTGTAATAAATTTTGGAAAGATGAATCGATTTTAGTTAAAAGGTATAACTGACAATTTATTGGGCGGGAAGATGCATTATTTTCCAATTGTTATCCACCTACAGTAAAACTGATTTGTGTCCTATTGTATTTTATGGAAAAGGAGAGAGCAACTTTCAGTGATTTAGATTAAATGTATTAATCATAACCAGGCACTGTGAACTATATATCTACTATTAAAGAAGATTTTTGACATTTAATTCTGTAGCAATATTTTGGCTCTGTACCACTCTTCCTAAATCCAATTCCTGCTACAGTTGGCAGATTTCTCCCTTTTAATTTTATGAGGCTTAAAGTAGCATTTAACCACCCATGCGGTAAATAATGCAGGATTAGAAATATTTAGTGTTTTGTTTCCCTTTGAAGAGTACTAATCCATCAACCTCCAAATATTTTTAAAACATTTGCCACATTCTGGTAATATTTAATGTAACATTCACTAAAACATGCGATATAAATGAAGTTATTTTTGTGAGACAAAAAAAAAAAAAATCACATTAAACCCTAAAGAAAATATGCATATACATCACTGATAAAGGGGAATTAATTTTATAAAGATATCAGTTTGTGTACAAAGAAAAGTTGCATAAATCCTTCAGAGTTTTTAAATATTATATATGATGCGACTATTACATAGTTTATTCTCAATTATTTGACAAAATACAGTTAAGTGTTCTCTTCTCTTGAATAAGAGATAAAAATATATTTTAAAATACTTATACCCAACTTAACACTGAAATGCTCACTTTTATTTACGCAGTTCCCCCCTCATTTCTATGCAGCCATTTCCTATCTTCAAGTCTTATATTTTACTGCATAGTAAAGCTGCCTTACGGTAACTTCTAACAGGAAAAGTTCTTAGTTATTCTAGGTACTACAAATTGTCTTAAATTGCCTTAGACCTACATCAATGACTAGATTCCAGACTTTTAAAACACACAAAAGAACAAAAAAGAGAGACAAAGCAGTATGGCAACAAAATCTCAATTGCCATAACGCACTCTTTCTTTTCAAAAGCACAACAGCATGGCATAAAACAGGAAAAAGGTTTCTTTTCCTCCAGTTTGGCTGTATTCTGTAGAGAACAAAAATGCAATCTACTGTAAGCTTACTGTATCTATTTGTTTAGGTCTTTGTAAAATAAGTCTTTTAGAACTAAGTAATCTGATGGGAAGGGGTCAATGAGAAGGGGAAATGGGGCACATTTTATCTAATGTTCTTTAAAGTGAATTTCACAAGTGGGTTTTTTTTTAAATACATCTATAGCAGAATAGCTGCAAGAGTTTGCCCATCAGCTAGCAGTAAGAAAATGACTGCCTAAATAAACAGCTTTCAGTTCTCTGAGGATAGGTTTCTTCCTTGGCTTTTAATAATCTGCAGGAGTGCTAAATCAAGGCTGAGCAAAGTGGAATAAAATCATTCTCATACTTGTGAATCACCTGTGAAACGAGGGACTACATGACATCAACAAATGAGAAAAGGAAAACTAAACAATAAAAATCAGATCAGAGGCAATTAAGAGTTTGCTGAAGACTTTGCAAGGGGCTGAGTGGAACAGATTTTGAACTGTTATCAAAACTGTTGGACTGAAAGGGTTCAGATGATCAGTTACAATAGTTTATGTTTCACTTGGTAAAGAAACTAAAAAAGCAGCCACTGAAGGAACAATAACTAAAAGGCAAGGACCAAGAGTCTCTTGAACCACTCCAGTTACAAGTGCTGATGTCAAACCTTTTATTGTTGTCCTCTTTATTCTGATATACAACATGTAACTCAGTAATTGGACAAATGATTTAAGTACACACAAAACAGTGACCACTATGGTTTGGGCAAGATCATACCAACATTATATGAGGGTTTTCCACAACATCAAGAGAACACTAAGGTAGGAACTTCGAATTTTCCCGTGACTCACCTCACAACTCACAGCATTAATAATTTACTGATTACCTTCAGGAAATAACCTTTCCATCCTAGGACTGCTTATTACCATTTATTTAAAGTCAGCATTGCAGTTTCTGATATTGGATAAACATGTTTAACAAAGTATTCACTTCTGCAACTCATTCCATTTAAAGATGTCTCAGAAACAGATTAAACAAAGCCTAGAGTTCCGTAAAGAAAGGGGTCTCTTCTGTACTCAGTTACGTGCTTGCTTTCAAATACCATGTGATAAGTATCAGAAGAGACAGTCCCTGAGAAGTTTTGAGTACTTTCTTCCCTCCTTGAAACTGTGCTCTCAATATGCACATTTGAATGTTTTATGTCAAGAACGAAAATGGTAGCAAACATGTCATTTTCCAGCTGAGTCACAGGTACGTTAGGCTACAACAACCGTGGCTCTCTCTACTTCTTTATGGTTATTTCTAACAGGTTATAGAACATTGTCTTTACATCTGACTAACTAAAGTCACAGTAATCAAACAGAATGGCAGAGGAGTACCTCTTCATTCCTATCTTATCTCTCTTGTTACAAAAACAGCAGAATAATTTTCTTGAGCGATTCAATTTCTACACAATGCATCATGTGTGTTTGCTACTTCATTTTCTGCATTGTATTTTGAAGTTATATATCAATGCATCTCCATGACAAATTGCTGGAGAAGACTCTAAAGATCCAGTTTAATTCACTATTTTTACAGCTGCATCTTAGTCTGGGTACCTGACATATGAACTCAGACTGTATATAGAAAACAAAAAAAACCCAAAAACCAACACAAAACATTCCAAGTTGCAGTTTGTATTTTCACTTTTGTTATGAATCAAACAAGATGAAAATATTTTAATTCACCATCTTCACCTTATAGCAGTGATTTGAAAGACGAGCTGCTAAATGATATTGATCACTTTTCAGAATTTTCTTAAAACATGCATTCCATAAAGTAAAGCAAAAACAGAGGTAGCTAACCAAACAAACGAGCGCATCAGAGTATAAATTGTGAGTGTCAGGACAAATCTAGAAGGTCACAATTAATAGGCTTAACCTAGACATCAAGACATAGGCAGAGTATTTCTATTGGATATCTGGAGCGCCACTGTTTTCCTTATAGATGGCCACCCTGTGAAACACAACTGAAAAAAATAGACNCTTTTCAGAATTTTCTTAAAACATGT
The DNA here is from genome assembly GCA_013399365.1 of Pampusana beccarii. Classification (NCBI taxonomy): domain Eukaryota; kingdom Metazoa; phylum Chordata; class Aves; order Columbiformes; family Columbidae; genus Pampusana; species Pampusana beccarii. Next base: position 34,672 of record VWYH01009503.1, on the reverse strand, counting down.
ATTCCATAAAGTAAAGCAAGAACAGAGGTAGCTAACCAAACGAGTGCATCAGAGGATAAATTGTGAGTGTCAGGACAAATCTAGAAGGTCACTATTAATAGGCTTAACCTAGACATCAAGACATAGGCAGAGTATTTCTATTGGATATCTGGAGCGCCACTGTTTTCCTTATAGATGGCCACCCTGTGAAACACAACTGAAAAAAATAGACGGACTGCTTTCAAGTTGTTCTGCCTTTTGGTGGCCCTCATTCTGCCATACAGTCCTTCTGGGCAACAAAACAGAGTAGAAAAACCTACTCATGTGAATGAGTTGCCACTGTACNTAATAGGCTTAACCTAGACATCAACACATAGGCAGAGTATTTCTATTAGATATCTGGAGTGCCACTGTTTTCCCTATAGATGGCCACCCTACGAAACGCAACTGAAAAAAAGATNCGATTAGCAAGAAACTTTCAACAGCTTAGGAGTTGTATCTGATCTTATACTGGCTTCCAGTTAAAAAATGCTACATAATGTGTTAGGGGAAATCACTGTCATGATTTACTTGATGTTTATAATGTTACTACAGCAAAAATGAGATGTTGCTCATCAGCTAAGCCACAGTATATTTGTGCATGTGTTCCTCACGTGTTACACATAAGATTTTTCTGTCTCTTCCAAGCATCAAATGATTAAGCTCAACACAAGAAAATATAATTCCTAACACTGGACACAAGATGATGATGTTTTACCATTAATTCTTCAAAACACTGCTATTGCGGCATTAAGAAGTTTCTAAAATAGACATAACTGAGTGGAATTTTTTTTCAGAAAGGATATTAAAACTGACTACATTCAAAGACAATTTTGTATTAGAATTGAACTAAAACATAAAGCAAAGAACCAATATGGACTTAAGTCAAAACAGGCACATTCCAAGTGTCTGCAGAAGAAACATTTCCTGCAGCCAGACAGCAAAACGGGGGATTTCTTTGTGATCAGCAGGAGAAAACAAGAGAAATAATTATGCTGCCTCATATTTTTAAGGTAGAGATTTTCAAAATCATTATTATCTGTAAAGACTGCTGTAAAAATATAATAAATGTGTCTTCAATACAGACACTAACTGAAGAATAAAAGGGGTACTACTATGCTATTTGCCCTAGTTTAAAAGTAAACCTAAACGTAATTGCAGCTGACTATCATTTGAGCAGCTGGGTTAAGGTGAATTACAAGGAATACTGCTCAGACTACAGTTCATAGCACTTGTCACCACAAATAAACTACAAGATGCATTTAAAAAATAAGCAGCACATTTGGCATTTCTGAGACTAATGCTGGAAGGCAACTATTTCACTGAAGTGGGATGCTTTTTTTGATGCTACAGTTGAAGTGAGAGTCCAAGAAAAGGGACTAAGTCACCTCACTCACTTTAGCTACACAGAAGTTAATCTTTGATATTTTCAAGGTATGCTTTGATTGTCACAACAGGTGAAATAGTCCAAGAAAAAACATTGTGAGCTCTGTTGTGCAAACAGAATATCTGTTTCAGTAGTTACATCTATAACATATCCTCATTTTGTTGAATACAAGCTATTCATTGCCTGATGCCTTTAAACTATTCTTTTTTCTTGATAGGCATATATTTTGTAAGAATTAATCCAGGACACAATTCAAGACTGTACACTCTACTTTACAATATAGGTCATACAGAAGAAAAAAATAAAACAAACAGACTCACCTCACCAGTTAACATCTTTACAACTGTTACAAAAAAGGCTGAGAATTTTTCTAGCTATTTTAATCATGGTGGGGGAAAGAAGGGTTACACTTAGGTAACAGAAGTAATAACAAAACTGACCCACGTCAGATTTGTTGAAATCTATACCTTTGGTATTTGAGTTACCTGTAGCTCCTTTTTGGCTAATGAACTGCAGCTTTAAATGAGACAGAAATGCTGTGGTATTATTTGTGCCTGTTTACTGGTTTGATGATACTAAGATGATTATAGATTTTTATTACACAATTACAAGTGGCACAAAAATCACTGGCAGTTAAAACGAACATAGGCAGAGTTTATTAAACCATTCAGATCTCATAAAGGATAGGTAGAATTCAAAATAGTTTGTATCAATCACAACTATACTAACAAAACTGATCTACTAGTTCTAGCACTCTGCCTTGAACAATCACAATATTTAACCTTGCCTTAAGTATGGGTACCACTACTGGTACTACCAGGAACCACTTTGAGAGATACTGACCTACTATGAAACATGGTACAGGTATAATTATGATCCTTTTAATAAGTATGCTAAGCTATTACTTTACTCGCTAAGAAGCTTTTACTCTTCCATCAGGTGCTTACCACGGCAGGTGGACAAATTATATTATGCTTGAATCAGTATAAGAGAGAGCTTTAGCAAAAAAAGCACTTGAAAATTAATTTGTGGAAAAAAGAACCTCTTACTATGCAAAATACATAGCAGGTGTAAGAACAGTAAGCAGTTCTCCAAATATTATTAGATACACGAAGTTAAGAACATCATAGATAAGTCAACATCATCCCCAATATTTACATCCCATTTTTGAAAAGTACATTGTTTACAATGGGGTTTTGCAATCTGACAGAAGCTTTTTCTTTTTTTCCCCCTTTTGTTTTCTCATAAGATAAAGCTATTTCAACATGACTAAATTCTGAAATCCAGAAGAACGACATTTAACTCATTCCTTGGGAAAACTGGAACATTTTGGTCAATAGTGACTGAACACGGGAAGAACCAAAGGCAGGGCCTAAACTGCCATCAGAGCAGCACCTTCTCTGCCAACAATCTGATTTTTTTACTGTCTGAAAATCCATATCTGCAAGGAGCACAGGAGTGCAGGAAACCACATGCTCCTCAAGAAAGTTTTTCCCTCTACATTGTAAAAGTAAGGCACTGAGTTAAATAAAGCAAAGATTAAAAGAGTATGACTTATTCACTACATTTTACATAAATTTGATACAATTACAGACAAGGAAAATATTTTTTTAAAAAAGGAAAAACATAGTAAGAAATGCTTTTAATAGCCAAAAATATTTTCCATGACAGGAAAGCTTAATAAAACCCCCCTTATAAAAACTAAATGCACCTACAATTCCCTCCTACCCACTTAAAAGAAAATTCATTTGCAGCTTTAGTAGCATAAGGTATCAAAATGTCATCCTCACAGAGGCCTAATATTCCTGATCTTGAATGAGTGAAAGCCCAGAATCCAACAAGAGTTTAGTTGTGTTATCAGACATCATCTAATACCACTCATATTTCCACAGAGTTTGACAGAGACACCCCAAATGACACAGGTTACTAACTGAAGAAAATAATTAAAACCTCAAAGATAAGTTATTTTATGCACCTACCAAACTGAATTGCTTTCTATTTGACTATATGCCACACATTTACTTTAAAAGAATTCTCCACAACACCAAATCAACTTTAACTTGAGGAGGAGTGTTTTTCCAGAAGTTGCAGAGCATCCATAAAGAGGCTTCTGACCAACACTGTAAAAACGGTGCCTGACTTACTCTTTAAGGAAACATTCCTTACATATGTATCAAGGTTTCTTATTTGATATGACTTCAATCCATTACCAAAATATTTTGACACACACAAAAAAATCCTGAGAACACCTGTCTGTTCAGTTAGAAAGAACTTTGAAACAGAAATGTTTGATTTGATTTTACATTTTGAAAGCAGTAAACAAGAAGCATTAGTGCTCAATACATCTTTACTCCTCATGTCAACGGAGTAGTAGTTATCTGACAAGAAGTTTTTGAAAAAAAGCTCTTTCATCTTGGAACTTTTGAAAAAGGGTAACAGGGTTTGACAGAAATACCCAGACACCCTCAGATAACAGGTCTCTGAAATGTAGCTTTCATTCTTTACGTACTTTTTGCATAATTACAACTATGTATAGTCAAGCTCAACAGCAGAGCTGTGCAAAACGAAAGCTGTCTTTAAAATCATGAAATCAAAAACCATGACACAAAGGTGATGGATGGAAAAAAACCTGGCAGAGTTGAAAGAAAGCATCATTTTTATCGGTGATGTTTTTTTGCATTTTAGCCCAGTGAAATCACTTCTCAGCTTCCAGCCCAGACTGGGAATCCACGCAGGAAGAGACGACACCTCAGAGTCCCCAGACAAAACCCTCCAATGTCCCTTCCTGCCTCCGGGAAGGAACAGTATCTACAACCACACGAGGAACAGCTAAGACAGCAGCACTGATTTTTAAAACCTTCTCTTATTTGCATATAGTAGTTGTGAACAAAGGTGAAATTTTTCAGTCACTGAGTATTAAATTGGGCAACACACTTTAAAAGAAATTAAAGTGTACATATGTTCTATTTTCACTAACTATAGTTATTAACTCTCTTTAATCAGCGCCTCTGTGATCTCGCCAGGAATCCATCTGAGAAAAGCATGGCAGCCTTAATTATCGAAGGTAAAGAGTTAATCTAGTATTCTACATCATATAAATGAACCCTCATATTTCCAATGCATTTAAAATATTAGATTTCTGCTAAATAGCAAAGTTTCACATTTAATTTGTTGGAAAGGACAGAGATATTGTACTAGATAAATGACATGCAAGTCTATGAACACATACAGGGAAAAAAAGACTGAACAAAAAAGCATTCCTTCTAAGAAATCAGTATTTCATTTATAGAACTACTGCTATGTTGTAGAACTTTTGCTAATAGAATGTGGGGGTGGGGATAGTTGTTCAGGTCATATATATAACTGCAGAACTCAACTAAACACAGTAAGATTTCCTGCAATATACATTATTAAAAGAGTATATTAAATACTAGTACAGTATGAAAGTACACATATCATGTTTCCAATTATAATCACAAAGTTGCTACCAGCAACTTCGCACCTGTGGGATCAAAAGCATGGTGTCATAGAAAATAATGTTTTTCTATTTCTTTTCAAATAAAGTACTGTTACAAATGATGGTGCCACAAAAAGGAAAGACGACATGTAAAGCCACCGTTGTAATTGTATGCAATAAAATATGCCTGATAAACCATTTAATTATGGATTCCGCTTTTTTCCTCTCATTTTCTTGGTCAGCTTTTTCAGTTGTCACCTCCCGTATGACAACTCACTCATCCTGCACGTTGGATTAGGCAAGGATTTTCACACTATTTGCAGGCTAAGTTTTTACTTCTCCCTCCCTTATCCAGTGTTGTATGATCATTTAAAAAGTGTTTTGACTCAAAGGCAGCACACTTGATGGCAGAAAGACCCCCAAGTTTCTCCAAATTAAGCAAGTAGACAATGAAAAGCAGAAAGAGCATCTGGAGGAGATCCGAGTGCCAGCTGTGGCTACTTCAAATTAAAGTTCACTAACTGGTCCATAAAGAGCAGCATTCTTCCTCTGATTCTCCCACTGCTTCTAGAAACCGTGGTGTGAAAGTTACTTAAGTTGGCAGTTTCCTTGGTATACAACAAGTAATAATCACAGTCTTAACCTGATTCTTTTACAAGAAAACATCCGAGACAGTTCGGTATTAAACGCTTTTTGACAGAGGAATATGATATACCACAGTATTATCATAGCTACTCATTTTGCCTTCCCTAAACCAGTAATCTCTTCACAGCTTCGCTAGATGTTATAATTGTGAACCTTCAACTAAACCTTTCTAAAAAAGCTTAAGCACACATTGACTGTATGCAAAGGGCTAACTATATGCTCACATTCCCAAGAGAGAAACTAGACATCCTTAGAGTGAATACAGTATATAATGTGTGTCTTTTACAAAATGTATTTCAGTAGAAAGCTCCATTTTTTTCCTTGGTCTCCCTTTAAAGACTGTGTAAAATCAGCAATACAGACATTAGATTTCTCAGTGTTAAAAAAAAAAAAAAGATAAAGAATTAAGTCACACAAGTCTTTCCAATGAGTTGAGTCTGCAGTGTTCTTTCCCTAGGATATTAACCTTTCTAAAAGCATCCTGACTCTTCTTCACTGTTACCACCTAATAGCAGTAATTACTTCTTGTTCTCTGTTATCAGGTGTCACAGGTATTAAATGGTTCTCTTTTTTTGTCATTGAAGTACCTAAAAAAGATTTTCTTCTAGAAGCAATCATTGTCAAAAGAAAGCACATGAGCTCTGGCTTATATAGCTGTGTTTGCAAAGACACACACAGCAGATGTGCCCGCAAACATAGTCATCAATAAGGTCAGAAAACTGCATCTGAAGAGCCAGCTGCACATCCATTCTATATATGCATTCCTGCCTAAACATAGTGGCTTAGAAGGTACATTCACATGTCAACCTTGTTTCACAACACTATGTAAATGATATATTTAATACCTGGAGGTAACTGAATTATCAGTCTTTAGTAGACAGCCTTGCATTTTTGTTATAAAAAGAACTACGATACCATCTTTATATATAAAATACCATGACTGGAAGAAAAAATGGGCTCCTAAGGACAATCCAGAAAGTGTAGCAGAAAATAAACATTAGGATTTTTTATTATATATATGCATTCACACTATATCTTCATCATTTGAAATTTAATCACCTTTTTGCAATTTAGAAGAAAAGGCAGTTTTTAGGGTAGTTAAGCCATGTATCATCAATACCATGAAGCTAACCTATCAGTTATAATAGCTCCTATAAAATACCAGAGTGAAATTGCAATAAGCCTAGAAAATGGGCTACAAATCCCAGATATGCTCAAGCAAGCACTGAACCAAAAATAAAAATAGGTAGATAGGAAACCAAGAACTAGATAGCATTCATCTAATTCATGACCACTAACAGCAGAGATCACAGGCCAAGGTTTAAAAGCATCTTATTCGGTTCCAAATGGCAATTATTGGACAGAGACTTCAATTATAAAAACCTTCCGTCTTCAAAATGAGTTAAATTTCTAACACGTCCTTCCTATTCTCTCCAGATAGAATAGCTCTTAAATTTCTCAAAAGCACCTTATTTTGTTTAGTCAAATTAAAATTTGAAAACATTTAATGTTCTCAAATAATAAAGAATACTGACGTTGCAGTATTTATCATGCTGAGATATGTTTATTACAAACTGAGAGTCTCTCAGATTCTTTTACTCTTCCAAACACTATTCTGATAAAAAAGGAATAGACTGCACTACAACTAATACATTTTAACATTTTCATTTTAAAAGTCAAGTCTCTCTTCTCCTCATACCCTCCTCCAAATAAAAAATTCTTAAAAATTCCTTAGCATCTTATTTTAGAGAAAAAGCCAAGGGAAAATCCAGTTATTAGATTGTACAAAAATATAAGGACAGCTGGATTTTTTCCTTCACTTATAAACATTACTCCTAGAGATGACGGCACTAAAACACCTCAAACATCTCATTAGTAGTCACAACCTTAGAACAGACTCAGTTCAAAAGAATGCATGATGTCTATGACAGGTGCATCACAAACTTGCTCTACATTTTCTGCATATACCCTTTCCCCTGGCCACACAAAAGTCAACCAAATACGGACAGATTTTTCAAAGCAGACTTTTGGTAGAAGAAAAAAAAGAAAAAAAAAAAAGAAAAGAAAAAAAAATTGGAATTGTACCACAATCTATTCTAGAATGGTTTCAGTATCAGAAAAAACTTTAAATACCTTTGATTTTTATTGCAAGAGTGGAGAAACATGTTTTCGTATACACAAGATACATACTGAAAATGTTAAATAATGTCCCCCACACATCTTTCTTCACTTGGTTCAAAGTAAGTACTGGGAAAGAGTCTAGACTGTTTCTGCTCTCTGAGTACACAGAAATATTCCATTTCAACAGAATTGCAGTGCAAAGAATCTAACTATTAAAAACAAGCAAAGAAAAAAATATAAGGCAGCAGCGGCACTGTAGTCTTACTGTTCCATTACTTATTTACGACATTAGGAAACAAGCACAAGAGGCGTATGCCTTACTAAGAAAAGAACAGTGCAAATTAGCTTACAATAATAAAAGCACCTACCAATGCATTCTGGTTTCCTGAAGTCTTCTTTATATTTCTTGCTGGCATTCCATGAAGATGACTGAATCTACTCTGGAAACCTAAAAAAAAAAGAGTTTCAAATTGATTTAAGAGTATTTCCTATACCATATAACCAATGAAATTCAACACAAAATACCAAACTACTAATCTGACTTCAGTTAAACAAAACCATCTTAATATTGTCAAACATCGTACTGGTGGAAACAAAAAGCACAGAATGGGAAAAGTGAGAAAAAGGATAAGTTGTCATGAAAACATAAATTTCTGTGGATATTCTTACTGCCATCCTAGTTTTATGCACAGTTAGCTGCATAAGCAGAGCATACTGCACTACAGTAGAAAGTGATTTTTACATCACTTACGACTTTATTAGTACTAGAAAAATGTTAAAGCTGGTGAATATGCAGGGATCAAGTCCTCAGACACAATTCCAAGCCTCTGGAAAATAAGCCTCAAAAGAGAATTCAATGCATTCAGTGTGCAGAGTAGTTTAAAATTGCTCCTATAAAAGACCTTTATTTGAATGGGAAAAGAGATCCTTGTGGCAAACGGAAGGTACAACAAAATTCTTTGGCAGCAGGCTGAGGTCTGACAACTTCCATCTTTAGACAAGAATGGGTTCCTAGCTGTAAACGCAATCAAACCCTGGTACAACTTACCACTGGATACACTGAATCCACTGTTGTCTGAAGTAGTTTAAAGAAGAAAAAAAAAATATTTTCTAAGTCACAATCTCAAACCTTGCTCTAAAGGAACCATTCTCTCTTCTCTACAGACAATACGGCCCAATCATAAAGCAAAGCAGACGGTCACGCTAGCCTTTCCAGCCTTTGAATTAATCAACTTCTACAGAATTCTAAGCACTATCACAGAAGCAATGGACAAAATGGAATGTAAAAATTCACTTTAAATAACGTTTAGTTCTTAATGCAAACATCGAGACAACAAATAGAAGAATAGGCTATTGAAATGAGCCAAGTTTTACACCTTCTTACTTTTCTAATCACTGATGGGTTTTTTCATTCTTTCTCTCTAATGATACCTTAAAAATGAAATAGTTCAAGGAAGCAAACCGGTAACTCCAAGATCTTGTCAACATTTTACGTATTTTGTATAATCTACAGACATCTTTCTACTGTACTGAAGTGATTCTACAGTTTGCATTTGCTTGATTGCTACTTACCTCTCCTCCCTGAGCGGGACATAAGAGGGAAAGTACCAGTTAAGATACTTTCAAAGACTGGATCAGGCAATTCTCTCTCCAGTTCTGTAGAGTCCTCTTGTTCCCACCATGGAACGACCCCCGTAATTCCACATGCTCCACCAGGTTCGTTTTCATGAAACCAGTCACTCTGCTCATCATCACCTGTGGGAGGTCAGTATCCCCCCAAAAAAGAGGGAGGAGCAGCAGAGACAAAAATCAGATGTTACCAGAAATAATCACTCTGACAGGGCAATTACTTCTTTTGCTTTATAGCTATATAACAATTACTCATATATAGCAGCTTTATTTGGCAAATGTTTCTCAATACCACGACAAGCATTGCCATCAATGAAACCACGTAAAATGTAATGTTTTAAAACCAATTTACAATAGTGAAAAACAATAATAAACTAGTTAATCCTTTGGCAATAACTGCAGGGAAATCCATTTAAGTTACTGCACTTTACATATTAACAAAAAACAAGCTTTAATCTCCTGCAGGGAATTAAAAGGTATAAAACTGTGAAACTAGTTCTTTGCAGCTGATAATGGTATATAATTAGCTTAATTTCATGATTTGTATGGCTAGTAAAAGGGGAAAACAATCATGAACAGATGTGACTAAATGAAGTTAATCTGATTAAATTCATTTAGAAATAAGTTTTGAAAAAGTTGATTTTAAATGAAAACTGACAGTATCATGTGACTGAGAATTATACTGCATTATACCACAAAGCTGGTCATTTGTACTGACAAAATTTATAGATGCAGTATTAAAATACCTGGATTTAAAGTCAAAAGTAAGGCAAGACTGAAAATCTGATCCTAAACTTGGCTCATAATCACACTGGCAATTAAAAAGAAACTGCTATGTTTGATTTAAAACATGTTCTTTTATACAAACCAGGTAGTTTAGAAAAGAAGAGAAAATATCTTCATAAGACATGGCACATTTCCTTTCTTACTCACAAGAATTAGAGTTCAAAGGATGTGCTGTATGTTTTAATTCTACTTCCAAGTATCCAAACCATGTCTCACTATTTCTGCATATAAATTGTTTGGCATTTCGATTTTTAATTAGGCGGGACTAAGCAAGACACAAATGCAAGATTTATTAGACAATTTTCAAGAACAAAAAGCATTCATGTAAAATTTCATTGCCACTTCACCCTGCAGTGGGAAAAAGAAAATAATGAAAACCTGAGCCAAAATTTGAGGAAAAATAAAATTCAACACATTTTCTCCAAATAAATTGTTGCAACGAAAAGAATACTTCAAGACCAAGCACAAGTGAAAACGGTTGTAAACATTCATCAAGACAAGTACTTCAAGAAAATATAGAATAAGGGCCCTCACTGATCACTTGCAGGTGAAATGTGTTCCTTACATCTTTAATGATCACTACTAACAGCAACATTTGCAGAGACTAGAGAACAGGAACTTTCAGATGCAGGGAAAACAGAAGCGGAAAGAGATAAATAGGTCCAAACAAGACTTAAGTTTCTTTGTGTTCCTGGCACATTTCAGATTACTCTCTATACTTATTCTAATCCTTGTTTATAGTTACGACATTTCACAAAGGCATTCGCCATTAATTCTATCCCTGTTTCGTTACAGCCATGTATGGTTTCTTTGGAGGATGTCTAAGACTACGAAACAGAGGCAGTGGCAGTGGTGGAAGGAGAATCCCGCCTTTTCATTAGATTGATCACTGGTTCTGAATTAAGCTTGAACTCCTTTGTTTAGATTTTTCCAAACTCTTATGTAGATAAACTTTGAATATTTTGTCATACGATCAGAGCTCTAATAAGGAATACTATCAGGAACTCAAAAGTCTTGTTACACATATTTCAGCTATGAAAGTAAGTAGAGAATTCTGAGATTGGGTTTCGCAATCAGCTCAAGGACAGAAGCCTGTAAGAGGTGTGCAATACAGTCGTGAAACAAAGAGCCAGAATTTAAGACTGGGTTGGTGGACTGCACGATAAGGCAAACAGTGGCTATGGAAAACTGGTATATTCGCTATATGCTCAACAATGGTTCTTCAGGAAAAAAATATAAAGTTACTTTTCCTTTGCGTGCAATAGGAATATTATTATGTTAAGCAACTATCTGTTAAGACATCTCACCTGTTATGCTATTATACACTTCCCTAAGCACTTATGTTGCTTACTGCCAAAGGCAGAATAAAGGACTTAATATCTGAATGTTGTAGCTTTTCCCACATGACAGCAGAATCCAGGCATACCTGGTTTTTAGCTTCCTTGTCCATGTATGTTAAACAACTCTAAATCCTTTGACTATTTTCAGTCATATTATTACCTAGAGGCAAGCATAAACCTATTACTATTATTCTTATCCAGGTCAAAGTGCCCACAGGTATTTTGTTTACCAGTTGCTCCACCTTGAAGGGATGCAATTTTCAAAGAGTCATGGAAGATCACTGCATTTGATCAACTCCCAGCCTCTCACATATGTTACAAAATAACACAGAGGCCTCTCCGCTCAGGAGTTTAGTAACTGTGAACTTCTCAGAACTAAAAATTCAAAGCAACATTTTTACTTCTAAATACTTCAAAAGATTCACTGCACTGTCCTTTCCTGTTAAGGCTGCTGAATCTCTACTCAGCACAAGACTAGAGCAAGTTATCATATTCTTCCAAGCTACAGAAAAGGTAAAACCACCTCCAGATCTCCAGAGACTGATGTCCAATCCCATGCATTCTTCTAGACACATATTTAAAATACAACAAACTTGTTTGTGGGTAATGCTAATGCTTCAAGGATTTACTCCAAAGCAATTTACATTAATTATAACTGTACTGATAAGTACAAAAAAAAAAAAAAGAAAATCAATTTAAGTCTCAGAGATGTCAAATTCAATTCTAAAATTTCAAGGCTCTTCAGTTCCTGGTTTAATTTATTTATTTACAAGCTTTCCCCTCCCACCAGTTACTGTTTCCCTAATTTTCACTTCTGTATTATTGAGTTTACATATTTATCTAATTACCAGTCATTCATGTTAAATTACTTCCCTTCCCCTTTAAGAAGTTTAGAAAATGATTTATGCAGGCTTCTTATGGTTCCCCTATGGACTCAAAACCCCATTTACACCACCATCACCTTCATGTTCAGAATAGCAGAATATCTCCACCTGAATCTTATTTTAGCTAAAGCAGTGCAAGATTATAACAGACAGACTTTCCACTACACACAAACAGGGTTTTCCCCTTCTTCCTCATTTTATTTCCAAATGGCCAGACTACCCTCCATAGCAGTCACATGTTGTGCGTGTGCTTTCCTGTAACAACCACAACCTGCTTTGAGGGCTACAGTGAAGAGAGTTGGGCATCAGCGTCCTACAAACATCACTTGCCACTGTGCTGCTCCATTACCCACAAACTCACACACAGAGAGCAACAGCAGCCTAGGGTATTCTTTGCCATGCATGTGCTAGTCTCATTTCTATAACTGGTTTCTCTCTTTCTAGGCTAAAAATAAAATAAAAAAATAATAATAATTAAAAAAAACAAAAACAAAAACAAAACAACAACAACAAAACCAAAAAAACAAAAAACACCAAAACCCACAAAAAACCAAAACCACTGCTAACACCTCTAATGATCATTAGGCAACATTGGAAGACTCACTACAACACACACAGGGAGTTTCAGGAAAGCAGGAGCTTAAGTTACCCATCCATAGAGGCACATTGCAGCTTGCCCTCTGCGCTTTGCAGAGCCAGCTTTGCAAAAACGATAGCAAGACACCGTTCAGACACCATTTAAACAGCTAGTTCTTCCGATTCAAGCTGGAAAGCTTCACAGGAAGGCCTTGTCCCACCTGCCTGTCCAACGTTACATCATACCCTGCCCTCAGGTAGGAGGACTGTACAGGTGTGCCATTAATAAATTGGACCAAGGATATCACATGATCTCAGCTTTATGTTCACCTCTGACACAGTGATCCGCACGCAATATTTAGGATTTCAACTATTCGGGTCATATACAATAAGTTAAAACTATTTCTTTTACACCTGCAAAGACAAACTAATTGGCCACAACAGTTCAAAACTGGTGGTGATTAAGCCTGGTATTGCACATTCCATTTGTTTTATTTGTGGAGAACGACAACCTGACACCTGCAGCTACTGACATGTTATACAAGGTCCAAATTAGTTTCTCGCTACAGAAGACAAAAGGATGGAATTCTCATATACTGAGTCAGTAGTGGGTCATCTTCCTAAAGGACACAGTAATGAATACATGTTTAATCGTAAAATAATGAACAGCTATCTTTGAAAGCTTAGCCACATCCACAGTGGAAATCTGACATTCCCTGACCTTCTCCAATTTTAACTGTTTAACACTTTATTAATATAATTTTCCTTCCTACTTGCTTAGATCTTAAAGGACATTTCAAGTGCTGCATGTCATGATTTAAGAGGTCTTAAGTCAAACTTTGAAGTTCCCCAAGTGTACTAGTAGGTGTAGATGGACTAGGAACGCAGAATATAATGTTTTATTTGCCATAACCATATTATATAATTGATTAAAGAATATACTTGCAGTTTGACTTTTTTGTCCCAAAACAGCAATAATACCAACTAGTGTTTGAATAACGTTATACTTTTATTAACATTGTGTTGAAAGCTTAACTTAGAGCACTTTCTAACTTATAAAGCACCTTTGTAAAGTACACCTGTAAAGTGCCTTGAAACTGCAGGCGATCCTACTAGCTAAGCCTACGAGAGATTTGTATTATAAGTTGCAATGTAAGATTAGACATTTTGTTTCAAAACTCTTCTTGCAAAAGTTTTCTACACTGGGCATAACACTGCTTATCATTAAAATTCATAATAAATGCAAACCAGCCATTTATGAAAATTTATTAAGAAAAAAAAAGAGTAGGAAGAAAAAGGAAAGTCACAAGCTTCAGCCACTGTTCAACCACTTTGCTGGCAGGTTCTCTCACCTCCTCACTCAAGGCCTAAAGGGCATGGTATTTGCATAGGATTTCAGGTTTTTGTACTGATTATATTAAATCTTACCCCAAAGTCGGCCAATTTACAAACATCTGAAAAAAAAATACAACCTATAAGAATTCACTTGAGGTTTGTAAATAGTTCAGCAGTTGTCTCCTTCACTGACTGTACCTGCACTGGGTGTCTTCCGTGATCTTTAAGCTTTTGCTGGACAACTGTACAGTGTATGCAATGTTTTACAGAAGAAAAACATTTGCCACATTGGGGTTGGAAAGCATTGAGTACTAACTACTTCTGGCAAAAGGCAATATGATAGAAGAACGGGGCACAGCAAAAGAGCTGCTTTTGCCCTCTCGCATGACCCAGCATAAGCACCTGGATAACTTGGAGAAAGAGGACAAGCATGACAAGGCTCAGATGAGAACATCATAGGAACAAAAAAAAATCAAACAAAAAGAGCTGTGAGAGTCAAACAAAGGCAGGCTGGAAAGGAAAATGTTATAAAGGTTTTTAAAAAAAGGTTAGATGGCACACCACATATTAGAAGCTGAACACAGGATTTAAGTCTTGGCAACTTTATCATAGTGACTGATGGCAATTAAAATACATTTAGCAGTTAATCCACTACTACCCCCACTTATAGCTACACCTGGCTTTCTTGAATCAAATTATAAAAGCTGAAACTCTTCCAAGAGCCTGTACACAGAAGAGTACAGTTACTGTGGTGGAATTTACTTCCATTTGCTTTCTGAAACAATTTTGGGAAATCTTAAAGAGTTGCAAGGTCAAGCACTCTGAAGTTCAGAACTAAATATTCAACTATTTAACTGACTGGCCAACTGCTCGAAGAAATGGCAGCTTCAGATCACTTTCTTTTCTAGAATGTCTGTCCCATAGGATGAATATGCTCTGGGAATTAATTAGGGTTTTATACATAGTATTTGTCTGCAATAAATGAGACATGGTTCTTAATCTCAGAGGCACAAAATGAACAAATGTTGCCCTGGAGAACAGGATCATCTCATCCTCTGCTACCCAAACTTCTGAACTACGGCAGGCACAACATTTGAACCAAGTATTTCACCAGGCAGCATTAATCAGTCTCTGGTTCTCCACTTGACTTAGCAGAAACCTGAAGTCAGAAGTGCACAAAATTTGAACTAAAAATGAGGTCAAGATGCTGATGTTCTGAAGATGTATCCTAGAGGAGGGACATTGGGAAGACAGGAGTCAGTGTAGCTTTTAAAAACAGATAACAAAATAGGCCAGTTCTTCCCTTAATACATTTCCATCCTCTTCTCTTCCAGCCTTGTTTCTCTCATCTAAGCTTCTCCTTTGCTTTTATCAGATTTATTTTCTCCTACATTTTTTTAAAAATTTTGTATGTGTTTTACCTGAGCTATAAATCAATTAACAGAGACAAAATAACCTCATCTTCATAAAGCGAGTACAAAGATAAAAATTACTAGCATCTTCTTTGGGGGGAATAAGTATTATTAGAAAATTCAAAAAACTGGTTTTGCAGTAGGATTTCTGACAGTCGTTTCATGGAAAAGTTTTCACAAAACCAAAGCTATAACGCAGATCTAAGAACACCTGAGATCCAGTGTGAAGCTAATGGTCTTCTGATCATACCAAGAAAATAATTAGTTCAAAGTAGAGATTAAAAAAATGTTTTGTCCCAACAATATCCTTCCCAAGCTTAATTATTGTTGTTCTTTTTATTTATGTTTCAGAATACTACTTCAGGTCTAAGACTTCCTGCTTGAAAACTAGAATCAAACTGAAGGTAAAAATAAGAATTACAGTTCTATAGTAAAGAACCAACACTAAAACGGTAACACTGCACCAGTGAAAGAACACTGTTGTTCACTGATCCCTCCCCTTTTCTCTTCCCGCGAAAATATAAAAAAAACAGAAAGTAACTGAGACATTTTCAACCATATTATTCAGAGATTTAGATAATTTAGTTCAGGATTTAAGGACAAATATTGATACAAACATATCAGAAGGGTACTTCAAAAATATATGTAACACAAATATATAGGACAAAAGTTTTTAAATTTCCAAGTCAAAACTGAAATTTATATACAGAAGTAAAAGAAAATCTTTTTGACATTCTGATATCGAAATACTTTTCATCTGAAGTTAAAAGATCAACCTAAACTTTCAAAGAAAGTCTAAATTCTGCAAGAAAGCTACATGTTAGCACAACTGAAAACAGATACCCAAGCTGGGAGGTACAGTTTATGTAGTACAAGTTACTGTTAAGCAAGGAACGTAACACCTGTTTTAAGTCTCCCTACTGTAAAGTTAAAATCAAAGATAGAAAGTAGAAAAAAAAAACAACAAAAAAAAGAAAACAAACAAAACAAAATGAAAACAAACAAAAAAACCCCAAACAAAACAAAAATCACCAAACAAACAAAAATAGCCAAACCAAATAAAAGACACATACAAACACCAAAGACAAGAACCATTTCCTTTAACCAGGATCACTACTGTGGAAGGGGTCAAGATTTGTTTTCTTGCACGCACTCACGTAACCTGTGGCAAACTGCATAAGAAAATAATCTTAACTACCATTAACTTAAAATTGCCGACAGAAAAGCAAGTCTTAAATCACCTGAGAGTCAAATATTTTTGCCTTGTTTCTGTATACTGTCAAAACCAGCAGGTTTCTAGTTCATGAGCTGGGCACTAGGATACTAGCATAATACAGGTAAATGTGTTGCACTTAAAGATGGCAAAGAACACTGAAGCTGACAAAAAGAGTCTGATATTTCCATCCTCAATAGTTTTTATCACATAAAAACATGAGATAACATTATGCATACTGGAAGAAAACTTCACATTTTCACTGCATTTTAAAGAAAAATTTTTGAGGAGAGACTTTAAATACCATGCATCTTCTAATCTCAATCTTAGACTGCTGAAAAAGTAGTTTGTTTAAACTACTTTTCAAACAAACTACTGAATGAAAAAGAACTCTAAAATCCTGCCATATCAATTTAGAAGAAAGAATAAAGACACCTCAAAAATATTTTGAGATGCAGTATTATGATCACAAAGTCTTGTCCAAAAATTGGAGCAAGTGAAGAATTAAAATTTAGTATAGATAATTTTCTGGAGATGCTTGTGTTGTAAGTAAATTTATTATATTACAAAGACTACTTTTCAAGACAGCTTTTGACTAAGTCATGGATTCAGGACATCCCCTAGTAACATTTAAAAAAACCCAGAAAGCAAGCTATACTTCAACTCATTAGAACAGTAACAGCAACTGAAATACAGTAATTAACCTATGAAGTAACTTGTAACGCTTACAGAATTTCAACTGATGTGGTTTGAGGGGTGGAGAAGGGAAAGATTGTTTCAATACCTTGTCTTCCCTCATCATTGGTAAACAAACCAGCATCACTGCTGCTCAGGCTGCTGGATTCACTGCAATAAGAGAAAGAAAGAAATAGATCAAAAGAACAATTGATCTTTCAGTCGTAAAATTTTAAGGAGACAAGGCTGTGATCAAATTGAACTGAAGCCCAGCAAAGATCGGAAAGAAAATAAGATGATTTTTTTTTTTTTTTAATCAAACTGCAAATATCCTAGTTCCATTAACTACAAAGCATATTATTTTTGGCACATAAAACCAGAGGAATCTAATGGTACCCTGACAGTAAGCCAGATGTGACTGCAACGAGGTGCTGACACAATTGATGCATTTTATTATGTGCTTCCATCAAACGCTCACTGCTTCCTTCTTATGCTGTGCAATTCAGCTTGATCCTGGAACACCACTGCTCAATAAAATAGGAAAAGTCTCAATCAAAAGCAGCCTAAGCCTTCCTTCAGCACATGAAATATTAGAGTCTGAAAATCGAATTACCTCTCTAAGCATCATTTGCAAGTATTGTGGAAAAAGACACTGCTTGGGGTTTCATGACATACTACTTGGGAAGAAAGAAAAAAAGTTTTAACAAAGGTAGCCAATTAAATCAAAATAAAGATCACCCTGAAGAAAGTATGATCAATGATCATAACACCCACAGAAAAAAGCAAGTTACAGTTTACTTTTCTGCGATTTTCAACACGGCCTTAAAATTAGAATGTGTGTATACAACACGCACACACTTCTCTCTTAATTCAAAGACATCAATATCAATAGGTATTTTGGTTTTTGCTGTATACATATTGTTACAAACAATACTCCTTGTGTCTCCAAATAGTAAAACAGACTTGTCTTTTAATAGCACAGATCACAGTTTGGCGAGTTTCACACTAAAGGATTTTTTGTAAACCTCTTATTTCAATTTGCTGTCAATAGAGTGGATCTGCTAAGGAAGCAATATTCTCACCAAAACTTAACCATGTTTTATTTACAGTGAGATGTAGAACAATTAAAAAAAAAAAAAATCAGCTTACCACAAAAATTCAAGTTATAAATACTATGGCTATTCTCAAGCTTTCATACAAGCTCTTTTCAAATACTTCAGATCTGTTTACCTTTCTACACTTACAAATATTAAAACACACATGCAATCCTATACTTGAATTTAACTCGTTTCAATCATTTTTAGTTACTTTCTAATAAAAAATTAGTTTTAATTTTCAAATAACTAGGAGACCCAGGAAAATTTTTTCCTTTTACACGTTAACTTCTCACAAAAATAAGTCTCATTTTTAATGCTTGTAGTATGAATTACATAAAATTAGTCAATTTTTGTTTAATTATAAGTGTATATTTGGGTTTTGTGTCTTCCTTTGGGAGGCATCCCAACAGGATTTAAAACACAATACAGTATCAAGAGACAGAAAGCAGTGATATTTTTTTTTTTTTTTCCGAAGAATATACACACAGCTCTGTGTTTGAGGATTAAGTTTTCTTAATCTTTGCTGTATCTTCTGCTTATCCATATTTTTACTGTATAAACAATACTTACACCATCTTTTATACATAATCTAATCAGAACAGACTTAAGCACTTGCACAATTGCCCTAAGCAGAAGAAAGATGACAGGCATGCCACGAGAATGGAACCATCTCTGATGTGGGAGACAAAAACTTGAACTTCCTAATGTCGCAAATCCTAGTAACTTCTTTTTAGCAAGCACTCCATCCTCACTTTAATTACAATATAGATGGCTTTACTGTCCTTACATTTCACTATGCACAATTTTACTTCACACATCTCAAAGAAAAAACATCCCCTTTTTGTAGATGCTTCCTGTCCATTTGTTGTCGAACTGTACTTTTTAAAACGCAAGTTAGGAAATCCTTTCAATCCTAGTATTTCAGCAACTCTCCCCACTAAAATTTCCAATTTTGAGAAGTCTCCTTCCTTCTTTTTCTCCAATGTATTTTAATTGTGCAATATTTCTTACTGAAGGACCACCAAGTTCATAAAAACATAAACACCTGAAAATTTAAAAGTTACACGGAATAGATATACATATTTTTTTTAAAGTCAAACGGTAACACTGGCATATCCATGGCAGCCACAGTGCTGATTCTCCTAAGGCCACAGTCAAACAGGGCAGGGATTACAGCAGAGATAATTGCTACATGGCAGCCTTTTCACTTAATAAATTCAAAACCTCTGGAGTTAATACATTAATGTCTAAGTACATGAGAGTTATGATGGAATTTATTTCCAGTTTTAATATAATTTTGCACTGTATACTGCCAATTCCATAGCTTTGTACTAAGAATTCCTCTCCCAGCACGATTTCCAGGAAAAAGAAAAAGCCACAGATTCCTTCTAGTCCAATAAACCAGGGTATGCAAGCAAAAACTTGGAACAGCTCTGCTATCCAAAAAGCTTTCACAGCCTTGTTTACACATCTATTGCAAACAAAGAAGAAATAATTTTTATTATTACTCACTGTTACTAGCAAACTGTCTCATACCTTGATTTCAGACAGACTTGTGATCTTTTTTACTAACCAAGCCTGTTCCCAAGAACTCTCACCGGCAGTCTAGAAGGTGGATGGGCGGTTTCACTGCTGCTCTCTTTCAAAAGGGGAAATTGAAATTTCTCCTCTATTTAGTCACTTAAAATGGAAACAATTACCAAAGACTGCTGTAATTAAATATCACGTGGAATTTTCACCCGTTGCAAATTTGGCTCAAACTGACCAAGCAGCTAAGCGTTAAGGATATGGGACAAAGAGCTCTGATCACAAAAATCTCATCTCCAGTTCTCAAAAACAACCTCAAAGGAATTCAACTTTTGGGATCATTTAGATGCTGACATTTTAAGAGCTATAAGACTCCTCCTATTACTCCTGAAGCCTGCACTTGAAAAAGGGTTCTTCTTGTGTTTGGTATTTGAACACACACAGACTGCAAAAGAAGTGTCACCCAATATTTCTAATGTGCACTTCAAATATATATGTTATTTCAATGTCATTTCATGTATACACTGAAAACTCCTCACCAGTTTTAGATCACAGCAATTTAACTCCCACCAAAAAATATTGGCTTCGTTTTGTTTTTAGAACTTCTAAAAAAATAATCCCTGTTCTTGGAATAGTTACTAAACTGTAGGCACACAAACGTATGAAATTAGAAAATATTTCATACTTTTTCTTTCTCTTCTTCCAACAAATGCTACTGGAGCATGAGTCTTATACAAGACACTTCATTATTTCTCCATAGCTTGTGCAATCTTACAAAACTCATGTTCCCTTTTGAAATCTGAGCTTTTAGAACATACACTTAGGAACAGAGTTTGCTAGTTGTTTCTGATTCTTCTAGCTAAATGACATAAAACAAAAAAGGCATTATTGTATTTAAGTAAAGCTAGTTTAAAATAATAACATACAAAATATTCAGATACAGTATGCACTTGAGAGGCTTAGATATGGTGGATTTCTAATCACATTTTGTAATGCAAGTTTTCTAATTCAGTGGTTTCCAAGCCTTTTGGTATAGATGACCACTGCAAGAAATTCGGTAAAATCACAACCATGTGCACGAGCAGAAAACACTATGAAGATGAGAATGGTTTTAGAGGCCGTTTATTGGGGCCAGAGACAAACATTTCAAGTACAATTCGAAAAATGACAGCACTTGGTGTAATAAAACATGAATCATTTTGAAGAGGCAGATGAACTTTTAAATCAATAACATTTATTTTGTGGGAAAAAAAAATAAATATATATTCAGACTGACCTGAAAGTAGTACACTTTTCGGAGCCTAGAAGAGGATTTTCATATCAATTACTCTTCACCCAAAAATTAGCTACAGACTTTTTGATTTGGAAAGCTGTTACCCTTGTAGTATAACAGAAAATCTTTTACAAATAGAGAGGTGACAGGAGTATGGATATATGATAAACCATGCAATGGTGCCTAGCTGCAAGGAAAATGTAACCATCTGTCTTTATGTACCAAACTTGGGGGGACAAATTCCTGGTATCATCAAAGAAGAGGGAAGTGTTCTAAAGGCTTCCTGGCAACACACACTCCTGTCTTGCCTGTCAAAGCGATTTGCCTGAAGTTACACTGGCAGCCCTTAAAGACTGCTTTCTGCTCTAGTAATTAAGGCATTAGGAACAATCTGCAAGACTCAGGATCCATTCAGCTCTTTCAGCTGCTTATTGTCCACAGGTGAGGGACAAAACCAGTATGCAATAAAAAGACTTAAAAGAACTTTTCCAACAATAACTGGTGTTAGTCACTTACCACTAATGCTGTTATTGTATTAAGTGACTGATCTGTCTGCTCTGGTCAAAACCCCTGAGTACTCTCTGCATCTTAATTCTACCTCTCCAGTAAGGAAAAGGCTTCACAATCTATAGATAAAATGCCTACAAAAAAAAAAAAAAAAAAAACAAACAGGGACACTAGTGCTGTCAAGCAATTGACCAAAATTATGTGTTTTAATATGAGTCTGTCTTTTCAACAGTTCTGCATTCAGAACCAGGCACATGAGATAAACATAATCAAGCTTACCAGGCCCTGCAGGTAACATCCCTTGTGTGGGGTAGAAAAATGACTTACAACTTACTGTGTTGTCAAAATAGTACTTTGGAAACAATTACCATTGTAGTATGACTGCTGTCTGGAATGGATGGATGAGGTGTACTGCCAAAGGGTCATCATTCCCCTATTTTTCTAATAGTAAGCTCAGGTGTTTCTGAACTGCAAATTGGTTTTTGCATTTCGTAAATGATGTATATCCTTGGCAACCTGCAGACTCTTTATGCCCATGACACATCAAAATATACTGTCTAAATGGTGACTCTAAACACTGACAACCTTTCTGATGAATAGAGATAATCAAAGCAGCAGTGTCTAGAAACTGGAAAAAAAAACCTTAATTTTTGTCTGAGAACTGTCACCAGCTGAAATACCCACAAAAAACACATTTTAAACTTTTGTACATTCTGCCATTTTTAATCTTGAAACAATTTAAATGTATTATTTCAATAAACTGTTTTCTTGGTTATTTCTCTGCTACATGACTCTCTATTTTACACTGAATTCCTTAACCTGAGCAACTCATACATTTAAAAAAATCTTATTTAAAAAAGAGTAACTTCTTAAAACAGATATGACAGATGATAGCATTGTAACTCTAGAATTAAAGAAAAATCCAAAGATTGCTAACACAAACAACACTAATAAAAGCAAACAAGTATTTTCTAAAATTTCTGTAAAAAGGAAGAGAAAGAATAACCTGTCACTCATGTTCTCATCTGAGCCTTTTTGCTCCTCATACTCCATTTTGTCCTTATTTGCTTGGTTCACTTCTTCATTTTCTATAACTACTCCTTCATCCAAAATTTCTGGTCCTTGTCGAGATGCAGCTACTTTTCTTTTTTTCACTTTGCTCTTGGAAAACTCTTGGTGTTGGTATGATTTATTGTCATTGTCCATTTCTTGATCTCTGCTGCTATCCTGCTGTTGAGTTATTGTCAGTGCATTAGCGACTTCTGATGGCAGATCTATTGCCATCCGTTTTACCTTTCTTCTCCTGCGCAAAGTTCTGTTTCCCAAACTGTCAACAGCCAAATCTGGTTCATGCCACAGAGGTCTTTTGCCTCTAATGTTATTTAAGTTTGAGGAAGGCCTCCGTTTAGCAACCAACAACTGATCATCAGAGTCACTGTGGTCTTTCTTATTAGTATGATTCTCCCTGTAGTCCTTGTTTGATTCTTCTAAACTGGAATCAGAACCCTCACTTAAGCAGTGACCAGTCTCCCAGGGATGATGGGTGGTAAATGAACGTCTTTTTCGTCCCCTCCTTTTCCTTGCCTGTCGCTTTAGAAGACAAGACACACTTCGAGAATGATCTCCAGTATCAGCAAAACCTCCTCTGGCTTGCTCTGAACTTTCTTCCAGTGCCGAGACTAGATCGTGAACCAGCTCCTCCATGGTCCTACTGAAATGCCTATGTATTTCACAAAAAACAAACAAACAGAAATGCAAGAAAACAACGTAAGAATCTCAAGTGTTAAGTGTGAACTTTACAACAATTTAACCTGCCAAAGCCATTTTAGTCACCATAGGCAAGGTAGTCTTAATGTCCATCCCATCAAGATTATTGTATTCGTACAGAGAGATAAAGCCTTGCCAACCAGTCCTACGCAATTTGATTTTTTAAAAATACTGATTCAATGGAGTGATATTAAGTTGAGAGAATACTCTGCTACGGGTAATTCTAGAGTATTACATGCAAAGTTTCCCATCACATGCAGGCACTCATTCACAGAATCACACACTTGTGTAAGGAAAAAGATCCCTAAATGCACACAGTGTCAGATTAAGGCCTTATCCTTTACATGTTTTGCTCCTTCCTGCTGAAATTTCACTAGCATTTAGCACATCTTTAACTCAGTATGCTTTGGTAAGTCCACCTATATTCACATGAACATGATTATGAAAGGAAGAGAAAACATTAAATGATTACTGCAGAACTTCATCCTCATCCGAAGGCTGTGAACCTTTTCTGTAACCATCGCAACCAACTTCTCTCATCAAAGCATCAGAAGACCTCTGTCACTGAGGTAAAGCAGAGAATAATGTTCATGCTCTTTATTACATTACATGAACTGATAAATGTGGAAGACATTCAGTAAATTATGTATAAGATGTTTAAAAGCAAGATTCTTCAATTTGTTTTATAGTATAAAATGATGAAGGAATCAACAAAATAGTTTTCTACCCATACCAGCAGAGATGTACATGTGAAAAAAATCAGGACACCTAGCACACAGGTTCCCTCTCTCACTTACCACAAACTTCAATGTTAAAGGCACTTAATGGTAACGGCTGAATGGACAGTCATGACCATGAAGTACACAAATTTCAAATATTAATTGTGGAACTGAAGAGCACATTTAAGAAATTCAAGCTGGTTACGAAATATCTTACCTAAAGAGATTTATATTCTCCTTTTAAACAATTTTCAGAGACACTTAAACATTTCAAATGCAAGATGTAACAATAACATGGAGAGTAATAGAAACATAAGCTCATTTTGTATTCCTGAAACTACTGTGTCACTTGCATTTATTTCTCATGCCTCTTTTTCTGTCTTGCTGTAATCTCTAGTCCTATTACTCCCTCTTAAACTAACACTTTCTTTGGCTCTTAGTACAGCAGAATCATCATATTATCTTGTACAGGATGAGAAAGCCCTGGAAGAATGCTATACTTCTCCTTAATCCATTTGGTTCACAAGAATCAAAACCTCAATAATCACATGAAAATACTTCTCAGAAATAAGAGAAGCAACACAGTAGGAAAAGAAATCCAAATGAAGCAATGATTTTCTGACAATTCAGAGAAAGAGAAAAGTGGAAGCAAATGAACCCAGAATTTACTTTGTAGAATCAAAACTATTTGAAACTAATTCTTCAAGTTTTCAAAGTTTCTGCAGAGGGTTTTTGGGGTGTGTGTGGACATACTATTTGGGTTTTACTTGTTTGGTTTTTTTTTTCTGTGTAGTAAGAATTCCAAACACTAGTGGAGGCAAGTCCAGGTATATTTGTACAAGGTTTCTACGCATGCTGCTTGAACAGAACCCACACTCAGCTCTTAAAATGAACAGGTTTCTGCTAACATGACAGAATATGAACTAGCATATATAATCTCTGGAACTCAAAATAAAAGTGGAAAGAAAGACAGGGACACTAATGTCTTACATCATAGTTTATGATCAATTTGTGCAACCATATCACTAAAATCCATGTAGCTCTTAAGAGTGGGCATACCAATTTACTCCAGATAATGGCATAAGCATGGTAGTAAACTTGCCTTAGTTCTGTAAAATACTTCAAGATCAAACACAACATATGCAGCTTGGATTCATATATCTGATATAAACTTGCCTTGAATTCTCCCCAAAATACTGACAATACAGATCTTGCCAGGTCAAAAGACAAAACTTAAGAGGAGTGAACACCCTTAAGTGTTTTTAAAGGGATAATATGATTCTTAAAAGGCCCTGAGCAGTAAGGCACGCACTTTCCATCAGACTATAACTTTGAATCTTGTGCACTCCTGCAACTAATCTTTCCTACTGAATATCAGGTCTCTTCATTGCAACTCCTGAACTAAAATCTGTATAGGGCAGAGACCTTGTTTACCCTAAACATTACAGCCATGGTCTCATATATAATGTAACTGTATCCTAACTACATTATCTCTTGGATGGATCAGACAAATTAATACTATAATTACTTCAACATATTTCCTTAGGATTATTATGAGAATTTCTTGATCAATTTGGGACACTGGAAGCCCCTTCGTAATAGATCGAGAATACAATACACAATTTACTTCAGCTTTTTATACACACCGCACTTTCAACATGCCATTGGTTGATATTAAAACTCCTTATCCTGAAATCCCAAGAAATCTCTTTTGATTTATTTTACTGGAGCTCTCATTTCTCTTCCTATAATTGAAGAAAAAAAAATTGGCAATAGCAACTAGATAGAACAATTAATCTGAAACCTGCCTCCAAAATTCAAGTGTGTTTTTCTATTACAGCATTATTTATCAGACCAACTCAGTTTTGCAACTTTCTCCATTGTTCATAACCAGCTGTCAAGCTTGTATTCCAAACTTGTGAAGTAATTTTAATCATCACTGCAGATGTTATTGTATCAAAAATATTTGCACTTGAAATAGGTTGAAAAATAACTACAGGAAACATTAAAGGCATTACCAGTGAGTATCAACTGCAGTCAGTAAGATGAAAAATTTCAAAGGCTGTAATAAGGAATGTAGAACAACATATTGAGATACATAAAATATTAAGTAGAGCCGTAGTTTAGCATGACTCACATAAGGCTATAAAAATGCTGTTACAGCAACAGCCCACAGCTAGCAATAAACTGTAATGTCTTCACTAGGAGCAGATTCTATTTTACTATAAGAAAATCTAGTTTGTCTACACTGACCTTTACATTTATCTGAAGCAATTTTAATGTAGTTCACCAAAGGCTGACCCATTTGCTCTCTAACTCTTACCAGAACAGACCATGGAAGTACTGTTGCAGGAAACAGTATAACTGCTTTCACCTACTATAAAACAGTTCACTCAGCTTGCGTTCAGCGTTCATGATTGCATTGAAACTCCTAATGGAAATAATGGGCACTTGCTTTTTCAGTGAAAATCAAGTATCATATTCGTTCGCTTCCCACCAAAAGCATATAACAATGTAGAGCTCCAACTGTTCACTAAATATTTAACAAACACACACTGATGGGAAAGCTAATTTAGTAGCACAACTCATAAAGAGAGGCAATATCTCTTACTAAACCAACAGCAGCATTTACATTTACTTTCTAGTTCTATACCTTTTCCTGTTAAACAGACATAGGGTTTCTTGCAGCTAAAGTTATGCTGCATCTGTGTCTTATCTATTCTGAAAAGACACGTTCTTTTTGCTATTTTCACAACCCAACTTGATCACAAGCTAAGAGTACAAGAAAAATCAAGTAGCTCCTTGAACATGAGAATTATAAAAGCTGACTTTCTATAATCTTTTCCCATACAGATTCTTTGATGTCTCGTAACAGCGATATTCACAGTGTACTTTTATTTTCAGACAGGTGCTAATTCAAATCCCATTTCTCCACCTCAGAATCAGAAAGCCTTGGAAACATTACTTTTGAGATCTCCACTTTATTGACAAATGTGACTGAAATTTGGATTGAACAGGTGTAAGTAGGGAGCAGCAGCAGTAAGTTGGAGGGAGCAGCAGATAATAAACCTCAACTGCCTTGTGTAAAGAATTTATGTATTCAAAAAAAGAGAGGCCTCATGGTTTTGAGGACACAAAAAGGGGAAAACAAACCAGAGCAACACAACTTAGTTAAAAGTGCTATTAATAAATAGCTAGCAAGAGACGAAGGTAGATGAAGAAATAACTGATAAACCCATGTTACATAGAAGCTTAAAGTATACATCAGGAACAGAAGTTGTGCCTTGCTTATTCAAACTCACCTGTCATCAAATGGCCCATCACCAAGAGGACACAAAGCATCTAGCTCCATGTCCACACCCATTTATATCCTTAGGCACTGTCTGCTGGACCACCAAAATGCATTCTACCCTGTACCAGCCACTGCTGGGGAGCACAACAGCTCGCTATCGAGCTACAGAAAAATCCTTCCACTCTGAGGATCCTGCCCAGTGCTTCCTGTAAAGATTAAGAGCCAACACACTGGCAACACATTCAGAGTAAATTGGATTTGCAGACCAAAAATACTTAATACAAATTTAATTTTTGTACTATAAAATTTAAAAATGTGACAGTGTCAGAACAGAAACTTCCAGAAATTAAATGTGAGAAAACAATTATTTGAGTTTCATATAAGACAGTGTGAACAGTTACAGGAATTTAGGACTCTTGAGACAACTGAAGAGACAACTATATCAAAAAAGGGAAAAACAAACTCAAAATCCCAGGCTATTTCTCATCTTCAAGGTATGCCAACTCTCCTTTTTTATAGTCAGTTACGTGTGTATATAAATCAGTTTCACAAAACAATAAACATATAGGAAGAGTTTAAAAAAATGAAGATTTATGAGTCATTTTTCTACAATTAAAGACATTACTACACTTGCTGGAAACTTCTATGAACTCTTTCTATATCAAATATACAGCACTAATACATTTAATTGTACACAATTACTGGCAACATTTTAGTCCTCTAATCACATACCACACATCAATTCTTGGTACCAACTCTGTATTTAAGAAACTCCTTTAGACAAGTTTTGAAATTTCCTTATATATGTCCTATGCAATAAAGTTATTAGTATTTGAGAAATTATGGAATTTTATTAACTGATTATGCTGCAGATCCCCCTAAAATTAGGGCCAGACAAACTTTCAGTAAGCACACCTGACTTTTCTACAACTGCTGCTTATCTAAGAAAGCCCAACAGTAAGTACTATCAAGTCCACTCACATTTAACAATGAAAAAGTGTCCAGTATAGAGCAATGGTATACAGTCAGAAAGATGCTGACATGAACTGCATTTAATAAGGCTCTAACACAAATGAATTGGTCAGCCAGAAACAAGATTTGGAGCAATTTATCATGAGAGGTAGCAATTCTTGCAATCCCATTGCTGCTATTAACTGATACGCTTGCCCTTTTCAGAAGTATGACTTCATTAATTAAGTGACAAGATGGAGATTCACATGAACTGTCAAATGATGGTAATATGCTACAGCAGCAAAGTCATTATCAAAAGAAACAGCGTGCCCAGTAAATACCTAAAATGCAAACTATTCCTAAATTGTCACACGTATTCACAATATAAATGAAAAACATTCAGCTTCAGAGGACCTTTACCACTCAAAGTGAATACACTGTAGCTGTTCTGAATCTACTCAACTCTTTAGGGTCTTAATGTTTTTAAAAACACAAGTTCTTAATTTTCCACATCAAGTATTAAACATTGAAAAAAACATTTTCCTGCATCGCACTTGAATGGGTTTCCTTTAACAGACAGCTTCTGAAATAACTTTTACATAATGAAAGAGAGCAGGTCTGAGGAATAGTCAGATTTTTAACAGCTCTTACATCAGAACTAATAAACTAACAGTCCCATAGATAAGATTTCAGTAATTCTCTCTGTACCGAATTCCTCTGTGAAGTATATTTGCACAAGCAAAATCATTACTGTCAGATGACAATTACAGAAGAACATGCCAAATTCCCATACCTTGGGTTGCTGAACACTATTGTTGAAGCCTCTGGAACTAAGTTACTTTATGTAGACACAAAATAGTAAAATTTAAAGACAAATGACAGATTAAGTATATATTAACCTTCTCAGAGTACACATACAAGTTTGAAATGTCTGCAGCAATGTTCCTACTGTACGAAGCATTAGTACTGAATTAAAAATACTTCTGTCACTAGAGTATACTTCATGCTCTGCAGCGTCCTGAATCACATCAACAGAAGTAGCTACATTTACACCAGGCAAATTCGCATTCCTAGTAACACTGGTAAACAACTAGCAAATATATAATATATGGGCAAATAAAACCCTTCTTTGAAAGCTTTCTCATTTAGAAAAATGCAAAGAAGCCACGAAAATACCCACAGGAAAAAAAGTCATGGTGTCAGCAGAAGTGAAGAAGGAATGGAGTTTCCTACAAAAGAAAAATAAGTGTGGAGCCTTTCTCTTCCTCTTCTTCCCCAGGAAAAAAAACAAACCAAAACAAAACATCAATTTCAGATCTGGGAACTGGATTGGCAGGCGTACATACCATAGTCTCAAGGCCTCCCAGTATCAACATTCAAGAAAAAAAAACACAAACATAAACAAAAATCCACCACACTCCTCTCCACTTCCATTAATAGAAGTGAAATGAACTAGAAGTTACACACACCAGTTGATACCTAACATACCACAAGATACCTAACATTTCACGAAGGAAACAGAAGGCTTCCTGGCTGGTTGTTCAGGATGTCTCGCTTCCACCCAGTCTCTCCACTACTAGTCCTTATACTTCCACAGTGTATTAACAAAACCCTCCCCTTTTTCTATTCAGTTATTCAGTTCTCCCTTTTCACAGTTCCACAGCAAAAGCCATATGGCCTTTCAGGTTACTATGCTACTATATGAAATTATGTAGAAAATAGTATATGGAACTATGTAAAGCTGTGAACTCTATTGCAGCAGAACTGACCACACTTTCCTTGCTCATCAGCTACAGCTGCACTTGTTGATTCTTGGTTTGCAACAAAATAGCTTCAGAGCAGCAACCACACCAACCAGTTGTTTCTGCAGCATATGCTGCAGAGGGGTTTGGACTTAAGGGGGTCTACCACGACTAAAAAAAAACCCAAAATAAACACAAAAAACTAAATAAGCTTGTAACAGAAGTTCAGATTTATCGTTTGCCTGCCGTCCTTTTAGCAATGAGAGAAAGTTTCTTTCTCCAGCCCACTGCTCGTTTATAAACACGGCGCCCCGTTGAGACGTGCCAGCAGCACCTGCCAGGCCTGCAGCCCCTCCAGCCCCGGAGGCCTGGGGCGAAGAGCAAAGCACCGACCTCTCTCCCCCCGCGTACCCGGCAGCAGCGGGGGAGAGCAAGCCGGGAAAGGCCTGGCAGCCGGCCGGGCAGAAAGGACGGATGGCCAGGGCGGGGGCAGCGCTTGCCCCCACGTTTCCAAGTCCCACACACGACGCGGAAATGGTGTCTCTGATCCCCTCTCTCCAAAACCGGCACCAGCCCCGCGGCTCCGCAGAAGGGCAGGGGGCGGCGGAGACGTGTGTGTCCCCCCGGGAGCGCCGCCGAACGGCCCCGTCCCCCGGCGCGCCCCCGGGCCTGGGCTTACCAGCTCTTTCTCGCCGCCTGAGCTCGGGTCGGGGTAGGCTCAGCGACCCGGAACATGAACCCGGCGCCTCCCCCGGCCGCTCCCCGGGGAGGCTGGCGCCACTTCGCAGAGACTGGGCCGCTGGGACACGGGGCGGGGGCCGGCGGCAGCGCCGGGGGCTGGCGAGCGAGGCCGGGAGGAGAGGACGCGGGCGGCCAGAGCTGCTCCTCAGTCCCCCATGATGAGAGCCCGGAAGCAGCTGCGGCACAGAGAGGAAACTGGGCGCGACCATCTCAGCTCTATCTCATCCCTCTCTGGACCACTGCCCAGTGGCGCCGCGTCCCCTCCAGCACACCTCACCTTGGCCCGTTTTCTGCTCTGGTCCCGCTCCGTGAGGCTTCCGCTGCCTACGGTGCCCCGCCGTTCCCTGCCGGCAGGGCTGCGGTGGAGAAAGCCACCCCCGCGGCTGAGTGGAGTGGTACAGCCCCGTTGCCATGGTGGTGGCGTCGGGAGGGCGGGATGGAGGGAGGGAGCATGGCCGCCCTGGCCCGGCTTCAGGCGAGGCTGTCGGGCCTGCGGGAGGAGTTTTACCGTAGGAACAGGTAACCGGGTGTGCCGGTGGTGGGGTGGGACGCACCTCTTCATGCTGGCCTGGCGCCGGCGGGGCGGGCAGCCCCCCATTTCCCCCAGCAACGAGATGGCGGCGCTCCCGCTGAGAACGGTTTAGCTCTGACCCCCCCACCCTCCGGCAGCACCCACCCCCTTCCCCCAAATACCGCCAGCGTGATCTGAGGACACTCGATCGCAGCAGCGCTGTTTCTTTAAGGCGTCCGTTTGTGCATTGAAAATAATGCCCCGCTTTTTCCCCGCCCCTTGCAGATTTTGAGGGAAAAGGAGCCTCTGGAAACTCCCGAGAGGCGCTGAGCCCCGGCAGCCGGCCCCCTCTTACCGCGGAGCCGGCCCCGTCCCGTCCCGGCACCCGGCTCCCCCTCCCTCCTCCCGGCCGCGCTCCCGCTGCGCTGCCCGTCCCGGCCGGTCACTCCCGGGGGGCCCCGCGCCAGCCGGGAGCCCCTGTTTCGCTCCCTCAAATCTGGAACTTTCACTGGACGTTTAGTTTGTCCTGTTGAAAGGCACCAGTTTTTTAGTTTCGTTTGTTTGTTTGTTTGTTGGTGACTTGACGGGGAACCCCCAGCTCCCGAGCAAGTTGATGTATGTTATCCACGCTGTTTAAAATTGAGCTGCGTTTCTAAATTAGATTGTGCTGCTTGAGTTTCTAGTACTTGCGACATGTTTTGTCTTTCTCTGCTGGGTTAAGGAGGTGTTTATTCCAGCGAAGATCCAAAATGTCCCACGTAGAGACTGGCAGGTTGATCGACCACATCACCTGTTACCCTTCCCTGAGTGGGACTGTTTGTGCTGCCGAGTTTTCTCACTGCTAAGGTGGCATTGGCGAGCTTTTCCCAAATCAGATTTTAGGAAACAAAGTGTTTTAAGATGTATTTTAATATTGCATGGCTTTGTCCTGTATTATTGCTGCTGCTGTACATGTAATGCCTAATACTCAAAACAGAAAAAAGCGTAGTTGCCATAGTTGTAGTTTCATTTTTTCTTCACTAATTAATGAATAATTTGTTTTAGAATCTAATTACAACATCATTAGCATGAATAACAAAGCTCCCAGACATCACTGAAACTTACATGGAGTTCAAGTCCAGCCTGCATATAAAGTGTGTTTTCCTGTTCTTTCCCTGAACTTCAGCTTGTACTTTTGTGGCTGTACACACAGCAGTTCACTCAATGAGCACCAGTTACAGGAGACTATGCTTGTATTTCATATATTTCAGGTTAGAAAGAGCAGGACTGAGCCAGACATGGTAGTCCATTGGAGGGCAGCATGCTTGGTGTTTGGGGATTGTTTTTTTGCCAGAGGTTTCAAAAAATGAATTGTTTCCTTTTTAAGAATAGTCCATCGGTTTCTTAAAATTCAGATTTTCAGATGGGAATTTAAATGAGAAGCCTCAAACAATCCAGCTCAGCAACTGAAGGGCTGATCAGTAATCTGATCTTTGTTTTTTAGAGTTAAAATCTTGGACTACTTCAACACAGGTGTCGGTAAAATCCCGAAACAAATTAGAATATCTTGTTTAGACATCTTGGTAGATCTTTATTTAACTTTTAAACTTTGCAAGTAAGTTTCTGGCATTAAAGAGTGTCAAATTTGCAGTGGTCTTTGAAGTATTTTTTAAGCATTTGTATTTGGAAGTCAGACACCAGCTTTCATTTCCCTTTCAGAACTGTGTTTTATCTACATAATGTAATAGATCCATTAGATTTGCCAAATCTGGGATGTTGTGAGCACATGAGTCAGTATAATCTGTGTGGTCACTCATCATTCACAAATAGTTTGAGGACATTCAGACAAACATATATGATAAAAAACCAATTAATTATTCTACAAAGTCAGTATTCTGCAGTGAAATACCAAATTCTCTGAAGGATCTGAGTTGATCTGAAGCATCAGAAGGTGCAGAAGAATATAGATTACCAAGTGTTTACCTTTTTCTGTATGTTGCCCTGTTTGCAAATACCTCCAATGGTACAACCTGAAGGATTTAGTTACATGTGTGTCAAACACATTTTAAGAAAAAAGGAAAATCTTTCTTCATGTATCTGTTAAGACCTAAAAGCAGAATTCTGTAGAACATCTAGAACACATAGATCCTCCAGAGCAGCTTGACTTAAAGCAACCCTGGTGAAAACTAAGTACTCTTGCTAGCAATTAATGCTGCAGGAGGACTGTAATAATTGAAGTGCCTTAAAGTAAATCCCCAAATTGGAAAACTTCCTTTATCTTTCAAAATGCATTTGCTATTTTAGGACTCTACCCCTGTTCCATTAAAGTGGAACAGGTTGATGACTTTAGTCTTGCCTGTTGGTTGTGGTTAGACAGGTTTGCCTGATCTTAATAAGGTTTTCCTGATCTTAATAATGTTCCTGTGACACTTTATAGAGAACTCTGTTTATGTCAGAGGTACAAGGCCTTCTACACTGACTGCATCTTTCTAGGGAAAACACCTTTCTAGGGAAGGACTTGCTTAATGATGGCACAATGAAAAAATTCTATAAGCCTGTACTTCAAGTAATGCCCTGTAAGCATAAGCATTAGAACATACAGGATCTGTTAGTGCATTCTCTTATTTTAAGTGTTAAACACTTCGTCACTTACCCATTCTAGAAGCTAGTTTTATTTACTGTAACATCTATATGCCAGGTGCTGACCTGAAGATACCAGCTCGAGCCACTTAGACCTCAAACCACTTCTGCTGTCAAGGCCAGTTGAAAGTGTTTGTGGAACTATACTTGTAAGAAAAACAAGTCTGTTGTTGGTCTACTTCAATAAACTTACAAGGACTTCTAAACTGACTTGGCCATGCAAGACAGAATCCCAAGTGAAAAATGTAACAGGAAATAATAGAGGAGAAGGCTTCTGCCCTTTCAGAAGCAGACTGTTGCTATTGCTGAGTGGGTAGGACTGGTTTTGGAGCTGTCATCTCTGACATGGCCAGTCCCATATATCCTTCATTTCAAGGCTGAACTCATGGCTGCCTGTCCAGGTCCAAATGGCCTTGTAGTCTTCCCAAGTTGTCATCAATGCATTGGA